>JALKBU010000276.1:0-52308 GCA_023091735.1 Trichomonas tenax
TAGTATTGAATCGTTCAGACTGTCGGAAATCAAACGATAAATTCTTCAAATATGGGGTCAATATATCAAAATTTATGATATCAACGTGTTTGCAAATTTTGGCAAATAACCCCCAACATATACTACTATCGGATTACAATGTTTGGGAAATTGAGAAATACCTTATTTCACATCTTCTGATATCATATATCGTATATCACTCTTAAATAAGGCATATCTCAAATAAAAATGTCGATTACTAAAAAACAAACAATTTTAATATATGTAGTAACAAATACACTCATAAGTCACCAGAATGATGGCAGTGCTTCGGTCGAAGGACAAGTTGGAGTATTATAAGCGTTGATTTTGGGTGCTTTTGGTTCTACTTCTTCATGTGTTGAGAATATCTGGAAGAACTTCTGGTCGACCTTGCGTAGTAATCCTGGCTTCATTTGAGCTTTCAGAATGAAATTCTCGCAAATTCTAGTTGATTCCAGGACAAGTTCATAACATGACTTTGGGTTGTATCCCTGCGACACCAGGAATCTGCGTTGAACTGCCAAGTCAACTCTTTTTTTAGCATTTTGAGTTTTATTTTTCCTTTCAGAAATCTTGTAAATAGGAATCATCAGCACCGTGTCGCCATCCTTTATGTCATAAAACTGGAACGAGAAGCATTCATTGATTATCACTCCATTAAAACAAATCAAAAACATTTTGTCTTTAGGAACATAGTCCTGGAGCCTTCTAACCATGTCAGTCTGGTCCACAGTCACCTGCTCTCTCCTTCCATCCTTGAGCTGCACATTAACAGTGATCATGGACAATTTGCAAAAATAAACTGTCATTTTTAAGAGATCTCAGGATGTGCTTAATAGCATTGGGTATGAATGAGTGCGAAGTTTTTTTAAATAGCAGATAAGTCATTTGAAACCAGTTGAACTGGAATCTAAACTAATCACATAATATGAGATTGTTATATAATAGATTGCTTTTCATGATCACATCTGGGTTATTATATATTCCACTATGTTATACGATTCAAGGTATATTTATGGCATTTGATGCAAAACTAAGCTAGGAGAGGAGAGCTAAGTAAAATCGAAAATTAAATTGATTCAATTCACAAAATTAGATATTGATGAATATTTCTGTTGTGGATGTCATGCGCTCTATGAATCTGTATTGCCGTCATATGATTGATGCCTCTGCAAGCTCATGCAGCGGAGTTAGCCATTAAGGAGGCCAACATTTTTAAAAATTTGATTTTTTTGTGATAAAACTTTCGAATTTTATCGAAGATATATTTGGAAAAGTGAAACTACAGGGACATTCTAAAAGTTAAGGCAAAAAGTTCCAGGAAAGAATAATAATACTAGTATATCGTCCTGTTTGATTTTAAATTATAATCACACTTTAATATATAACTTCCACTATATTCAATGGGATTATCTGCTAGCTACCATAGTTTTCAGCTTGAGCTTGGCTTTGTTTGAGCAAGATATTTTTAGTAAATGTAAAATATGACATGTAAATACATTTTTTGTCGTGTAGAATCACAAAAAATCCGTTAAAATTTAGTTCTTCGAGTTAATGATAAGAATGATATAGGAAATGTGTATAGTAAGTTATGATTATGATTTAAAGGTCAAAAATTGCAAAAGATTGAAAATTATAAATTGAATTTAAAATAATCGTTTAAAAGAATGACATTCAGTTTTAACGATGTTCCTGAAGAACTGAAGGAATCTGCTCAAGTAGAAGAAGTTTGCTTCAGTCTCTCAAAGAATAATTTCCAACAAAGCATCGACATTCTTAAATCAATTCCCAAATTAGATAAAAAATTTCTTCTTAGTTGTCTTTGTCAGGCATCCTTATGTTATCCTTTCAATTACAAACTTTATGGTTACTTATTGCAGGAGTTAAATTTCAACTATTCGGGGGGTTTTCGCAAACTTTAATCGCAGAATATTTTGCAAAGCGCGGAATCATAACAAATTATAAGATACATGATAATTATTTAATCGAAAAATGGAAAACATATTTGAA
This sequence comes from Trichomonas tenax, assembly GCA_023091735.1. Classification (NCBI taxonomy): domain Eukaryota; phylum Parabasalia; order Trichomonadida; family Trichomonadidae; genus Trichomonas; species Trichomonas tenax. Next base: position 2,032 of record JALKBU010000276.1, read on the forward strand.
AAATCATTGATTGACGAAATTATTTTTAATGATGAAATTGAAAAATTACAAAATATTGCAAAATCGAAAGTTATTACACAAGAAATTATAGAATATTAACTTTTCGAACTAATTCCACTTGATTTGGCTGCTTTACTCGGTTCTCCGAAGTGTTTTAAATATTTATATTCATTGACAAATGAATTTACTGAAGATACAGTGTTTCTCGCTGTTAGAGGTGAAAATGAAGAAATCATTGAGTTTTTGAAAGAAAAAGAAGAATCATTTAATGGCTCTCTTCTTGCTGCAATACAATATCATCATCACGATATATCATCATTTATTATCGAAAAATATGGTGATGACGAAGAATTTACTCCTGAATATACAGTACAAACTTATAATACGATTGCATTTTCATATTTTTTGGGCAAAGGTATAGAATTAACCACATCAATGTTAGAAACAGCTTGCCAAACAGGGAATTATGAGATTTTTAACTTTAGACTCCAAAAGAACAAAAATATTCAATTCGGAAAATCATTAATAAATGCGATAACATTTGAATTTAAGAACATAGCTGAAGCGTTAATAAATAGAGGTGCCGATATTAATCAAAAATCAGGATGTTGCTATGATTCTTTATTGCATTTAGCTTGTGAAAATGGATTTTTGGAAATAGCTGAGTTTTTAGTTAATCACGGACTGGATCCAAAAGCTGGTAACAAGTATGATGTATATCCACTTGACAAGGCAAAAGAAAATGGACATTCACATGTTATCAAATATCTTTGCCAATTTTATAAGAATTATAATTATACACAATACAAATGTATAAAATAGAGCACTTTTTGTTTGATTATGTTATTTATAGCCTAAAATTTTTTATTATATTTTGAAATTTATAATATTTTATTCAATATTTATTCCAATAATTTTCTTATATCATGGCATTCTAGTTCTTAAACTGCCATAAATGTATAACAAGATATATTATTTGTTTAATGAAATATTTTTTTGGAAAATTTCCATAATTTTCTATCATAAATCCACATATTTTAATTAAAGTTTTGTGCACAATGGACCTTTCTTAAATATTAATTTTAAACATTATTAATTATAACAGTTATAACAACATAGACAAGAGGAATATTTAATAAACACAAATATATATTCGAGGAGGCTAAAATGCTCAGAAGCAACAAGAAGTAAGTCTTGGTTTCTCTAATTTAATATCAGAAAGAACATCATCAAATCTTTCGCTGCTCTCGTTCCAATTGTTCATCTGCCTGATTGCAGGTAATGTTTCGTAGTATTTATGTGCAACAGTAATAAAAGTTTCTTCTATTTTGTGTCCTGACAAAACAGATGTCTCGAAATACATGAATCCGTTCTGCTTAGCGTAATCAAGCGCCTCTCCTTCCGAAACAGAGCGATTGAACAAATCTGATTTATTTCCGACGATAACTTTAATAGATTCGGCAGGTGCAAGATTCATAGCGTCGTCAATCCACTTCGAGAGTCCTACAAAAGAGTCTCTGTTACTAACATCGAAAACAATAAAAACTGCGACAGAATTCCTGAAATAAGATCTTGTAATCGAACGAAATCTCTCTTGGCCAGCAGTGTCCCACAGTTGGATTCTAACTTGTGTCCCTTTAATGTCTATTGTGCGATTTCCGAACTCTAACGCGATTGTCTGCGGCTGAGCTTCATCGAAGATTTGTTCACAGAACATCCGACTCATCGACGTTTTTCCGACTGCTGAATCGCCGACAAGGATGAATTTAAACGTTAATGACGAGTTTCCATATTCTTTCATTATTTTTGTCAGATTTTTACATACATTCATGATGATTTCTTTTTCCGTTGATTTTCATTCTTCCTTTCATATGCTTTGCCCGATTCACACTTAAAATCGGCGAAACTCTGGTTTAGCTCAAATTTGACATGTAAAGTGTCATAATGTAATTAGATATTTTCATGATTCATTTTTCTTTGAAGGATGATTACCTTTCTTCAATATCTTTTCCGGCAAATTTTCCACAGTTTTGGTTTCTTATTTATATCTCGAAATTTGCCACAAATCATCTGACTATTTAGGAACAAATGAGATCCCTTCTTTTTATATTTGCTGCATTTTAATACACTTTACAGCTGAAAAGAATAGTTAGTTTATAGTGCTGAACATCTTTCTTGAGATCATAATTGATTTCGAAGTTCATCTTTCTTATTTTGCAATATAAGAATCTTTCAATGAATTCTTATAAATGAAATGTTGAAATTATCAAAACCAAAACCATAGCATCAAGACGAAACACAATATAGCTATATTGGGCGTTCTTATGCATCGTGGCCATCTCGATATATTAACAAAGCAATAATTAAATGTAAATTGAAAATCTATATATATATTACAAACAATAATATGAGATATTTTATAGGTGAGGTAAGCTAGGGGTGCTTCTAGAAACTCTCTTTGTTAGCTTCTTGTTTAATACTTTTTCTCTCTTTTCGTCGTCCATCACAACCCAGTTAAAAAGTACAGTGTCGTTGTAATTCATCGTTTCGAAATAACAGCGATAATCAGCAGCTGTTTCTCGAACAGGATACATTAATCTGTATCCGCCAGCATTCTGCATTTCATACTGGAACTCACGTATTGTCTGGAAGTCAGACAAAACTGGGCTAATCCAAGGATCAGCACCTTTCAACACCTGATTGATTCTGTCATTTGTTACACTCGATCTAATTGTCTTTTCGAATTCTGTGACAATTTCTGGTGCAGTATTATAGATTTTGAACAATCTCAGTGTATCAAGCATAACTGGGAGCTTCAAGTCGTGATCAAGCATCGAATCTGATCCCTTCATTGAAGGCGAAATGTTAACTTCCATCACATGCGGTTGCAATTTTTCATCGAGAATAATATCAATGCCATATAATTCTGATGAAACATTTCGATGATAAACATATCTGATATGCTTGTCTCTCACTGTTGTCATGCCAACGAGAAATACTTTCGTTGCTGTTTCGTATAAAGAATCAAAAATTTTATCCGCATCAAAACCATTTTCGCTCAAGTATTTATAAAAGAATTGAAGCGTCCATTTTGAATTTTCAACTGATTCTTCACCTGTGCATCTTATGAAGTTCGAGTCATTCTTGTTAATCGAGAAATTAGTTAAATGGCTGTGTAAATCTGAAGGATCATCTTTGTTATACTTTTGTGAACAAAAGCGTGCCATTCCATTTGAATGGACATATATTTTAAGTGGATTGACTGAAGGAATGCATATATACATTCTAATGTCAAACTTTCTTCCAGTGATGAGTAAAGGTTTCTCGATATAAACTTGAATTAATCCTGATTTTTTCGGTGGTTTGTTATCAGATGATATTACGCGTATCCCTCGGCCTCTTGATGATGCTGATGGTTTTTTGATCCATAATTTATGTTTTTTCCACGCTTTGCTTAATTCATCAGCTTGATCTGGTAATAAATACGAAGATGGATAAAAATTTCCTTTCTCTGGTTCTTTCTTTTTGAATGACATCATATATCGGTGGAAATTGTCCTTCCTTCCTATTAAATAAGCGCCTGCAAAGTGATTTACTTTTTGCCATGGCCCAAACGATGAATATTCATTTATCTCGAACTGCTTTCCCCATACCAATGATGCCTTCGTCTGATCTTTAGTTTCTGTTAATCCGCATAATTTTAACGCTTCTCTCGTCAATTCTGTCATAACCTCGTGCTTATTGAACTTCAGTTTGACAGAATTTTTGTCTATTTCTTCGCCTACTTTTGGAATATAAAGATATTGAATTTGATGAGAAGCAGCATCCAAAAGCATTCAAGAAAAATGATCACAGTTATCTGTAATGTCTATTGTTTCTGATGAAGATATCTCAATCAGTCTTTATTCAACATCAGATTATCAACAACGGTTAAATTCAAAGAATGAAGATGATCTTTTATTTACATGCGGTCTATTTTAATTTATACTTTTTTTGTGATTAATAAACTGTTATTTTACATAAAATTTTAAAAATATAATTTACTTTTGAAGAATATTGTTAAGGATTGGTTGAAGAGTAGCGGAAGCAGAAGCAAGAGCTGCAGATGCATATTTGGAAGCGGAGATGAACTTCATTGTTCTTTCATCGAAGCTTGTGCCAAGATCTGATTGTGAGTGAGCGATGAGTTTCTCGCCGATTGAAAGAGCTCTAAACAATCTGCTCTGGTTAACCAAGTGAAGCAAAACTGCGGCAAGGTAGAAAATACCATCGCCATACTGACCAAATCCACCTGCCATCTTTGTATCCGCAATCATAATATTTACAAGAATGAATTCTAAGACAGAGTAAACAGCAGCGAAACCTTTCTGGCTCTGGAGATCGCAAAGGTTTCCAGATGTCTCTGCGAAGGAGCCGTAATCCTGAAGCAACAATGTAACGAGACTTCTGACTGAAGCTGAAAGGATTGGAAGCTCAATCTCGTCATCGCCAATCTTCTGTGAGAGTGAAGTGAAGAATGGTTTTGTGCCCTGGAACTGATTATCAAATAATTCGAATAGTTCTGGTGTATCGACTATTCTTTCTGTGTTGTCTATAGGATTTGTACTAAGGATGAAAGATGAAGAAAGGCATGTGATTGTGCGCTTGAGAACAACAGCATTGTCCAAGAACTGTGAAAGCATAAGAATGTTTCCGAGTTGGTTCATCAAACTGAGCAATGTTCTCACTTCTGAGTTATCAATGAAGTAGTGATAAGCGCCTTCGTATATATCAAAGGCCTGTGCATATGTAGCAGAAGCTGGTGGGTTGCTGATGCGAGTGAGATTCTTACGAACATTCTCATAAACCATAATGAATGGCTTTGTTATATCGGCGATCAAAGAGTTGAACAACATGGAGAAAACGCCTGGAGCGCCATCTTCCATGAGCCACAGCATTTCTTTCATTGACTCGATCGAAACGATCTGCGTTGTCTTGATGAGATATGCGTTGAAGATTGCGCCGATGTTATCACCGAAAATCTTATTGATTTGTTCAGCAAGCTTTATTTCATTTCGAGAAAGAATACGCATTGGGAACGCGAAGATTGCACAATCTGGAACGATAACGTTCTCGATGTGTGAGTAAATAGAGTTGAGGAAAACAGACTGGAAGGATGATGGGTTATCAGTTACCATAGCAAGACGAAGGATATCATCAAATGGATTCATCTGGAGCTGGAATGTAGACAACAATTCGTGTGTTCTGCGCATAATTTCAATGATTCTTGCAAACATTGGAACAAAGAACAAACCAAAGCTCTCGATGAGGCCAACAAGCTGAGTAAGTTGCTCGTGGAACAACTGGTTCAAGTTATCTGAAATCAATGTCTTTGTATCAATTGGACATCCTAAAATAGAAAGTGTGTTTTGCTGAAGAATAAGACCAAGTCTGAGTGATGAAATATCCTCCTTGAAGATTTCTTCTGTAGTCAGCTTCTGGCCATCGATAGTCAACAAGTGCTCTGGCAATGATTCAACGACATTGCGTGGCATGAATTGGAGTGTCGCGAACTTAAGAATTGGCTTCAAAGCATGATGAGCGATTTCACGGGAAATGTATTGGACGCAAATTGATGCTTCTGCACGGATTTCGTCGAAAAGATACTTAGATCTAAGGTACTTAAGTGCTGAGGCAGCTGCATCATCATAAATGGAAAGCGGATAGAAGATTGCGCCTGTGAGATCGAGCATTCTGTAGTTGTTGAGTACGAACTTGGAAAGGATAACTGGGATGGATGTTGTCACTGGGAAGAATGTTCTCTTATTGACATCAAGGAAGTACTCCTTATAGTAAAGGAATGATTGATCGCAAACGATATCGAGTGTTGATGCAAGGTTAAGTAATGGAATGTAATACTGAGATCTCACGAGGAACTCCTTGAAGATCTTCTCGTCGTCGGAATCAAGAGGTTGGCCCTTGAAGACACCCTGCTTCGAGACAGCTGGAGCATCTTCGTTGACAAATAGCTGGAGCTGTGTTCTGAGAAGTTCAATCATCGCAATGTGTGGCGTACCGATGTCCTTTGCTGGTTTGTATGTTTCAACTTTGGAAGCCTTCTTTGCGCTGATTTCGTAATGATTTCCATTCGGGAAATATCCGAGTAATGTTCTGATGACTTCGATGATGTCTGTGATGACTTCTTTGTATTCTGAATTCCTCAAAATTGTTTGTGGAAGGATATTAACAGCAAGATTCTGCAAATCATCTTGAATTGCATCAGAAATGGCCTGAGCGATGACAGGGTAGTTGGACATAATAAGTTCCTTCGTTGATTTAGCGAGCCAAAGAACGTTCAAGATTGTAAGTGAAATATTTTCAACTAATCCGTTAAGAATGGCAACTTCGTAGTCAGACATGTTTGGATCACGTTTGATATCCATTGGAATCGTCATCTGCTTATCAATGACGATTTCACGCACAATTCCCATTGTCATCGAAGTTGTTTGGATAACAGTTGGCAGAACTGTGATCAATTTGTTGCATAACTCATCCGGTAAGTCAACCTTCTGTGTTCCATTGATTTTCTGCGCGTTGTTGAGATCATTGATAATTTCTGTGAGAACGGCGAAGTGCTTGTGGGCATCCGTCTGCAAATCCGGAAGCCTCTTCTTCGGGAAGTTAATCGGGTTCTTAACACTCGCTTTCTTTCCGAGAGTAATATATTTCTTATCAAATCGATCGGCGGTTTCGACAGCGTACTCGAAAATATAAGGCATAAGTTTGTAAGCTTCAATGATAGATTTCGTCATCGCTGTGATATCGTCGCTAATTGGCTTAAGAATAAACATTTTCTTCTTTTGTCCCGCTTTCTCTGCCTGTTCCTTAGCATAGGCTCTGTTATACAAAGCAACGATGAATTTCAATGCTGAAATGTAAAAGAATTTCTGATTATGATCCAAATAATTTCTATTTTCTATTTTATATCTGACATAATCTGTTAAAATCTGAGTGAAGAGTTGAACACGTTCATAGTTGACGTTTGAGAGGCATGTTTGAAGCAGTTCTTCAGTAATTGCGTTTGGTGTCGCTAACCACATACGGATTTGCGATTCGGAGTTTTCTATAGCGTTTCCTGACTGTGTTCCTTTCGAAATTTTAGATAATTGAGAAAGATCGAGTGTAACTGATTTCTTTGAAGGCTGAAGATTTTCAATCGCGTTGAGAGTGAAGATAATTTCGCAAAATATGTCAATAAGGATGTCAGAATACTGTCCGTTCGCCCAAAGAGACTCCATATAAAGCATGCGACTTACATTTTGACAAATTAAAGTCATATCTTCTTTTTCTTTCGAAAAGTATCCTACGAGGTTTTTGAACATCGTAGCAGCAGTCTGTGATGACGTAGGGTTATTCATAAGCATATTCATCGTCTGATCATTCGAAATTGGCTTCATTAAACCTCTTTTCGTGTAAATTTCAACGAGATAGCGTTTTGCGAGTATGAGATCGTCAATCATAAGTTTGATGTGTGCTATGTGCTTGGCTGCCGGGATTCCTGACTTAATAGAAACAATTCGATCAATATATTCTTGTTCTGGATATGCAATTAAAGAACTGAGTGGTACAGAACGAGGCGTTGTCTCCACGAAGTGTATATCATCGACGTGCTGCCATTCTTCTATTGTCTTTAAGCTTGGCAGCTGAATTGCAGGCTCCGTCATTTTTTTGAGATTTTTTCAAATGTCCCTTTTTTGTTTTACAGATCTCTAAAACATCACTGTTCGACTCTATAAAGTTTGTTTTCCGATTCCAATTCTGGTTTTTTAATTTTCTGCTAATTTGCTGAATTGAAGTCACTTTCTCCGAAATTTAGATTCTGTTCATGTTATCTACTCCGTTCCCTAAAATTCATAACTTTTCTAAAAAAATATAAAATAATTTTATAAAAATGTACTTAATTTCTATATTTCTGCATCAAAAAGTATTATTCATAATTTCTAAATTTACAAACACAATAGGTAATAGCATTAGAATCAAAATATGGTATGAAATCATTCGATTTCCCAAAAATATTCAATAAAATAACTTTATTTTTAAGTCATCAGTCATTTTATAGGACAAAATAAAGATCAACGGATGCTGTATTTAAGAAAAAACTATTTTATCAAACAAAAATCAAAATTGTGAAACAATTGTGAATAAATCATTCGTTTTGTAGAGCAGCGATGAGCTTTGTCATTGCAAAATCGCTCTCAAACTTCTGTGAAATCGATGTTGCATTATCAGATAAACTGATTCTGTAACCTTTCGCCCACATTCTGTCATCAATGAACAACATTTCGACATTATTCCATGTGGCACCGCCAACGGAACTGTAATTAACGGTCTTTGTTGGTGGAGGCAAAATGTTGATATTCGGATTTGCGAGTGAATTAACAACTTGCGGTGGAGGACTTGGAGGAGCAAACTGAATGTTTTGAACCTGCAGCACTTCAGGCTGCTTGAGTGGCTCAGGTTGCTTGGGAGTTTCAGGCTGTTTGGGTGTTTCTTTCGGTTCTTCATCATCATTTTCATTTTCTTCACCATCGGACTTTGGTGTGTTTTCATCTGAAGATTCTCCATCAGATTCTTGCATCTTCTTGGCTATTTCTGTTATAGAGTCCTCGTTATCATCACTTGCTTCAGCTTTCATCTCTTGAACTGATACTAACCGAGACATTTGCTTATCTTTCTTCTCTGCAATATTAATTGTTAACGGAGCCTTAGACATTGTGTTATTCTTCTCTTGGTACTTAGGATAGTGAGCAACATTGACTAAGTCTTGAACGAATTGACTTAAGTCTCGTTTCTTGAAAGCTTTCTCCCTCGAATTGATGTTCTTGAGATCGCTGTGAGGAAGTTGAAGACCGAGTCTTATGTTTCTTTCTTTCAAGTACATAACGAAGCCTCTCCATGCGTTTGGATCTTGAATGTTATTCCTATCAATGTAAAGATATTCGATTGTCTTGTTTTGATCCAAGAACTTCCTGAGCATTGGGAATATTTCATCTTGAATGCTGTTGTCGGAAATATCCAATAATGTGATGTTTCTGTCAACCAAACAATCTAAAATCCTGCCAATGGCAACACCAAGTCTATGATCTTCTCTTCCCTGAATAGAGAACTTCTTGACATGACGTGAAGAAGCAATGAACTGAGTGAATAAATCCAACGAATTATCGGTCGTTGAGAAGCAACCATTGATGCTCAAATATCTTAATTTCTTGCAGAGCGATAAGAACTCAAAGAATTTCTCATGCAATGGATTGTTGTCCCATTTGAAGGCCGCTAAGTTTGGAATTGGATATTTCGTGATCTTTTCGAAAAGAACCTCTTTTGCTTCAGGTTCAATGCCTGCATTACTGAGATCAATAACAACATTAAGATCCGTATTTTTAGAGTTATGCGCGAAAATATTGATGAATGACAATAAATTGTTTCCGTGCCATTTGATATCGTGGCCGATTAACTTGTCGAACTTTCGTGGTAGCTTCATTTTTCGTTGTGGAAGCATCTTGCAATAGTTTCCAGCACAAATAATTTCGCGAATCTTGCAGCCTTTTGTTGTTGCTATTTCTTTGATTGTCGGTGTGATATCGACATCGTTGAAAGAGAAATCAAGCCTGATAAGCTTAGGAAGGTGTTTAATTGCGTTTTTAGCAGAAGCTCCTTTAACATTTTTGATTGTTAAAGCACGCAATGATTCGAATTGAGTATTTGATGCAAAAACTTTGATAATAGGATAGAAGTTCGATACTGACTCACTAAAACCAAGTTGGAGGATTGGTTTCATTCTCATTAGTTCAAATAATTGCTTGATATCTTTTCCAGTGACTATAGACTTTCTAAATAGCAGAGATTGTATTTTTGAGTGTGGGTTTTGAATAATCGCTTGTATAAATGTATTAAATCCCTCCGAAATCTGATCTTCGATTTCAATTGAAGTGATGAAATTCGTTCTTCTGATGAAATTAGCCAATGGTTCCCACATTTTGTGCTCTGCTGTTAAAGGAACAATGAGTGTTGTGATCCAATTGCAAACATCTAATGAATCGAGAATTAAATCTGCGTAAGGTTCGAAGCCCGGAACTAAACTCATATTGAATTCATCATTATGTCTGTTTTTCACGTCCTGCGTGTATTTATTGAACTCAGAAAGAAATTCTGTTTTAGGAATTCGATTGTTATCGCGACATTTGAACAAAAATCGTTTGTATTGAGGATAATATTTGTCTGTATAGTCCTGATCCGGGACATATTGGTCAGATTTGAAAGTTGGTAATTCGCTCGCTTGAAATATGTTGACTAAATTCTTTAAAATCATCATCAGTATCAATTTAGCTGCGGGTTCTTTGAATGTAATTGATTTATCGTCGTATTTTATAACAATTTCGGTTTCTCCTTGCAAATATATCTCTTTTACACGACCCCATTGTATAAATAAGTCCAACTGCGCTTTCTTTGATAAAAATTTTGTTTTGTAGAAATAAGAACCAAATATCGTCGCAAATAAAATTCGCTTTCTAACTTTTCCGTTTTCTTTTTGTTTTTCAACTCTTCGCACGAAGAGAATGGGCTCTATTAATGTATTTGGAAGACTCGGAAGCGTCTCAAGAATCTTTTGATCAACTTCCATAAATTTTTGATTCCTGATCCACTTTTTTTGTAAATTTTAACCTAAATTTTGAACTTTGCGGAAATAGGTTTGACTCCATTTTGAAAATATTGATACTGCACTCCATTGCTATTAATATCATATTGGTTTCGCACTACAATCTTTTCTAGATTTTGCAATATAACACATTTAACATGAAATCTATCTTTCTTGATATATTTTGCATTACCTCCAAATAATTGTTATTTAAACCATAAATTATATAAGTAGGTCCACGTTTAGAAGGTAAAATTCACCCTGCAAGTCGTATTTTAAACCTTTTATTTCATTTTTTTATTTCGCTCAGAGATGAATAAATCAAAAGGGAATCAACTCTCACTTTTCGTTGATTGCTTTCTAAAATTTTTAAAAATTAGTTGAGAAATCACTTTTTGTGAGGCATTTAAATTTTTATACGCAAAGTCGGCGAAACTCGTTTTTAAACTTACTGGATTAACTTCTTGCTAATTTATTGAACTCCAATGTACAAAATCCTGTTGTGCATAATATATTAAAGAATTATCTAACAAAATCTATATTTCATTAAAATATTAGATATATCTTGCATCAAAAACATTGATTTGCCATGATGTACTTTACTCATTATAATATATTATATTCCCATTGTATAGCATTTTCATAACGTAAAATATGTTGTTGTCGATGATAAATAGGTAAATCTAATCACAAATATGCTTTTTTTAGAAAAAAGTATTCCAAGTGTTCACACATAAGCTCTGTGTGTTATTCTCCCAAAAATAATGATGATTCTTTTCAAATTTTCCCGCTCTATTCTTATCAATTTAATAAACTTTTCAAATTTAGCCGCAAAAAAGAAATATCATTATGTAAAATTGTTTTTTGACATGTCAAAAATATATTACAAAAGTGGTGTTTGCTGCGTATTAGGGTGAAGAAATACGACACCTACAGCTATTGCAGAGGATCTAAAAGCTGGGCATAAGCCCTCTTTGTGCTCGATCGAACTCATTGCAACTCGACCCCGAATCTGGGCTCAACTACATACACCCAGTCATATGCGACGGCTCTCCGTCGGTACTCTGTCTTTGTTTGTTCGAATAAGCTTTTTTAAATTTTGATATTATTCATTATTTTCAAAATTGCTCAATTTGTGGGTGGCCTCCTCCAGAAGCTATCATGTATGGAGAAAATCACTCATAAATTGAACAGTTTTAGAAATATTGAATTATTTCAAATTGCAATTACGCAATTTCATATGATAAATTAGAACATAACATGCTGGCCTCGAGTAGATGTCATTATGCCATGTGCTAAGTACAAAGTCGAAATCACTTGAAATGTGATAGTAAATGCCTGATTTCTGGCCCACAGTATGCTGCTATTCGTGCAGAAGGATAATATATCGGAATGTTGTGTATTAAAATCAATTTCGGCCTCCCAGAGCCACTAATCGGTTGCTTGATGTAGTAATGTAATGAATTCTTTCAGCAAGGTGATTATTGGCTCTTGGTGGTCGAAATTGATATTTAGCTGCACACACTTTTTTTATTGTTTCTGGGTTGGGAAAAGTGCAGAGAATCACAGATATCTGAGATCGAAATTTAGTTCAGTGGAGTGAAATCAAGCTGTATCAATTATCATTATTTTGATGTGATTTTTATGTTTATTTTCTTGTAAGGTTTACATTATTTTTGAATTAAATCGTTTACGAGAAATTGTCTTTTAAGCATTGGCGTCGCTTATGCTGCTCTTCTTGTCTGATTTCTTGCGGAGAACAAAGAAGTAAACAAGAACACAAATGACAACAATGACTGCAATAACGATGCCGACGATTGCACCGGAGCCTAATCCCTTCTTTTCTTCTTTACCGAGGGTTTCTTCTTGTCCTGAACCTAAATCACTGTTGCTTTGTTCGACTGTGCCTGGTTCCTTATATTCCTTCTCGAGATCTTTTTGAGTGTAGACATATCCTGAAGATGGAAATCTTCCTGTGAACTCTGGATACGGCCATTCTTCTTCAGCAGATGCCTTCTTCGAAGTTGACTGAGCTGGTTTAATATCGAGGTTTATCGTTTGTTCTTTTTGACTCTCACATTTATCATCTGATGTTGCAAGGCTTTGAGTCCCTGAAAGTGAATGTTGCTGCTTGTAACTTCGAATCAAGACTGAAGTTGATAGCCATATTTGCTTGTGAGAGGTAGCTACCGAATAATAGCTAATAATTTGTGATGGTGGAATAATTTATTACATAGCAGAACCAATATTTAATTTAATACTATGTCTCTGCATTTTAATTCATTCTCAGCTTGTTACATTTTCAAAAACCAAAGATTCTTTCCCACCTAAATATAGAAAATTGATAAAAATCTTTGAAAGTATTTGAAATAAAATCATTGCCACGTCGAAGTCATTGTTTCACAATCAAATAATTATAATCCTAGCTTTTGGAATACTTTTTTCATCATCGCTTCTCATTTTCGTGATCTTGATGTATTTAGTTCCAGATTTCAATAGCAGAAATTATTGTAGTGGCCAAGAAACAATTGCACATGTTTTTTTGATTTAGTATTTAGTATTGAATGCTTAAGTCCACTTTCGAAAATAAGTCCATTAAAAAGTGCAAATTTCGTGCTTTAGATAGGGAAAAATATAATATATTACATGATCGAGTCCAAAAATATCAAATATGATACTCATTTAATACAGCAACAATGTTTTTGTTGAGATGTTATAAATAAAAATTTAAGGTTAGCATAAAAGATTAAAAGTGTCAAATCATGTTATTTCCTGACAGCCCAGGTTATTTCAAAAGAAATGTTTTAACAAAATTGTCAAGAGATACAGCACCTGAAAGTTGGAAAATCGCTTTAAAATCTTATCCCATTAATTATTTTTATTACGCAGTTAATTTCCTAATGAATTTACCATTTATTTACTTTATAGTTATCATCATGAGAAGATCAGGATTGAAATATAAAAACAGGTCTGCCGGTTCATTGTTCTTTTGTAGTGTGAAAGTTCTTTCAAATTCAATGTGGGTATTTATTGCATTTTCATATATTGGACAGCAGACCTTTTATGACAGCATTATTCTTCGATTTTTTAATATGCCTCAGTATCTGAAGATGGCTGGATCCATTAACTTTTTCAACCAAGTGACAAGGATTCTTGTTGTTTTTTCAACTCCATGTTCCAAGCCTATTTACTATGCAACCGTTTCAATATATTATTTACTGCTTTTTTACACAGCACTATTATTTATATTATCTTATTTAAACATTCCACATAGAGTAGTTGAGACGCTTTTTAATAGTGAAGGAAAGTTTATGAAAACACATTTTCAAATTTTAAATGTAATGACTGGTCTTGATGTATTCTTATTATCTCAAATAACGATATTTTCAAAAATAAAGGACTATTTTCCTCCAAAATATCGAAGATCTATGCATGTTGCCATATTTATGCTATGTGTTGCATGGATTTTACAAATATTTGCTAAATATTATACCGATTCAATTCGGTTTTTTGTTGTGACAACTCCCGAAATTTTCAAGAAATATCCGAACTATTGGTATGATGTTTATGGAAATATTGTAAATATCTTTCAAGAGGATTCTTTGGATCTATCACTTCTTTATATTATTTATAACTTATCGCATCAAGAATTCAACAATGAATCGGAAAATAGTGATTTGCATTCCTTGGATTGTGTACTAGATGAAGCAATCAATGTGATTTAAGTTTCAAGAATTTTCCACATCGCTGAGGATCTATTATCTTAAAAAATAACAGTGAGTATCCAATTCACTAAGACTTGATTTTAGCTTGGTACTAAACATCTCAAAAATTATTGTTTGACCAGAAAAAATGATGTATTCATAATAAAAAAATATCATAGAAAAATTCTAGAGATACACTAGCTAATGAGAATTTTTGCATGATTGATGTTATATTGTGATTGATTTACATCCAGCAAATGACTTTCGGAAAAATATTAGAAAACTTGAAAAAAATTTCCACAGCAAGTGACGGAAACTCGATTTTATGCTCACAGGGATAACTTTTGGCTAAGTTGTTTAAAACATATATACAAAATGCTTCAAAGTATAATAAATGAAAGATATATCTACTAAAGTCCATCCATTCATAAAATATCATTTAAATCTCAGAACAAAACATAGCTTATACTCAACAGTTTTTCATGGAATTTGACAAGCAAAGCAATCTGTAGTTTATAATTATCCGTTAATAAATATCATCAAAAATAATCAATTTCTGGGACAAATTCTCCAGGCATTTGCTGTTCTGGAGAGTTTTTACTAGAAAATGATCATTTTTGATGGCGTTTATATTTTTTGGATAAATTATCGACTTCTGGCACCAGCAAACACTAAAATTACATCGACAGAGCACACGTATTCGATACATACTATACATAATGAAATGTAGCGTCCAGCTATATTTCAAGATCAAATATCATTGAGAAAGACGTGTTTCCTGCCCATTTTCTTCAATGCAGCGATGTTCTGTATGATGTGAGCAAGAAGCATGTCATTTTCAATGATATTTGATCTTTTTGATTATAATATCTGCTTTCTAAGCTACTTTACAGCATTTTATTGATTTGCACGCGAATGCATGATCAACAGAGTTACTGTTAGCTTTAGGGTAGCTCAAAAATTACAGAATCACATAATTTTGCTTTATTTTAACATAAACATCTATAATTCAATATATTTTATCCTTCTACATGCACAGGAGGACAACAGAGAATGGAATGTAGTTGTTTATAGTTATTTTTCATTAGTTTGATAATATTAATTAGAGTTCTGATACTTTTGATAGGCGATGAAAAATGCACAGTGTGTATGCATGAATTCTACTTATGCTTATTAATCTATGTCGTCAATATTGAAATAATCAGTATTAAAAACTTAAAAAAAGACTAATTTTTATATAATTAGACGGCAAATGTGCATTATAATATGTGTTTGTGTTAAAAATACATTTTTAATTTTTTGACATTTTGACGCAAATCACTTTACATTGTCAAAATTATATATCGCAAGCATTTTTGCTATTTACGCTATTTCTGATAAGTTTCTCTGTGCATAAAGGATGCACACGTATGCAAAATAATATATACTGAATAGTATCAAAATTTAAGTGAATATTTTTAATATTTGCTCATTCACGTCCATATACATGTTGGATGCTCAACGCAGCATGCAAAAGCATGTACCCAAGTACATATGTTATGAAATAAGAGACTTGAGAAAATAAATTTTTATTTTTCTGAACTTGAGGCTTGTGAAAGCGCACAAATAACACACTCTTATATGTGTAGTATGGTGTTACTTTTAATCTGACATAGCATATGATATTTTTTTGATGAATCTAATTATATGTTATAATTAGCTATTTATGATAAATAAATGCTCTACATACACTAGAATTTAGTATTCCAAAAAGAAAAAACCTTCAGCAAGCCGGAGATAGGCCAAATAAATGACCTTCCAGAGTGGAAAAATATGATCTGAAATAGCCTCAACAAAGTGAATGACAGATCTATTCAATTAAATTGTCAAATGTCAAATAAAACTTTCAAATGAGGTGTCAAATCTTTAAAAAATGTCGCAGCAAGAAAACTTACCAAGAGTCGTTTTTGTAGGAGATTCAGGAGTAGGAAAGACATCGATAATATACTACATGAGTACAGGTACATTTCATGAACGTGCAATGCCAACGCTTGGTGCTGCAGTAACGAAAATTCAGTTTGAAACTAACAACGAAAGTTTCTATATACAGTTGTGGGACACAGCAGGACAGGAGCAGTACCGTTCATTGGTTCCTATTTACTATAAAGGCGCTTATGGAGCAGTCATTGTTTTTAGCATTGATGAAATGAACTCTTTCAATCATGTTACGGATTGGATCGAGCAGTTGCACATGCACGCGGATAAAAGAATCAAGTTTATAATTGTTGGAAATAAATTAGATTTAGAAGAACAGAATATAAGCCTGGATTCTATCTACCAGTGGGCAAATAAGCATGGATACCACGTCATGTTTGTTTCAGCAAGATCAGGCGAAAATATCGAATTATTAAGAGATTATATTGCGACAAATTTCCGATTTCCACCAGAAAGACAAAGCATAGATGCAGCAAAAAACGAAAAACCAGAAGTCGCTATACAACAGTGTTGCTAGATCGATTTTCATAAATATATTGGCAAACTTTCACAATACACTACACAATATACACAGCTTCGATGCTGTCTTCTATATATTTAAATCTTGTTTAGTAAATAATATCTTTGATCATTAAATCAAAATAATGAGCAATATTTCATCGATAAAAACACAATATATTTCTTTCCCTATCACGCAAGCCGATAACAAAGTTGACGGATGTTTTTATATTATCGAAATTAAAAATCAACACTAAATGATAGAATTTCTTAGCAGAAACGTTTCGACTTAATGTGAATATTTCAATCCAATTATATTTTTTGGATAAAAACCATTTCATGTCGAAATATATATTAACATCAAATTGATGAGCTAATTCTTTCGCTCTTAAGGGTTAAGAATTAATGATACTCTGCATTATGTTTCCACATGTATCTATTTAAAAAACGCATACAAACAAAATATTTATTTTCCTTTCTTGAGCTCAGGAAGCCCAACAAAGAATGGCATGGTTAGTATCTGACCAGCACATGGCCTTTCTTCCGGATTCCATTTTAGACATTTCATGATAACATCAGTGAAATTTTGATCATGGAATAATTTTCCTAAATCTCTCTTTTTAGGGATTAATATTTCTCCTTTCTTTTCCTCTTCTTCTTCCTCCTCTTCAACATGATCTTCTTCATAGCTATCATCACCTTCCTCTTCTTCTGTTTCTTCAACCAAAACTTGAGGTGCTTTCTTGTTTCGGCTGTCTTCTGAGGTCATAACTAAAAGATCAGGTTTTTGACATTTTGATGCGATTTGCGGCGGAGGCTCACTTGATATTCTTCTGATTTCGAACACAACAGACTTTGCATTCTTTCCTTGAATCAACGGCGTGCCAAGAACTATGTTTGCTAATGTCAACGCTGCATTCCAAATATCAATTTTGTCAGGTGAAGACTTATAAACTAAAAGTTCTTCTGGTGCACGCTCTATTAATCTTTTCGGTGCTTTTTTGAAGTTCTCGAATTTATTGCAGGAACTAAAATCTACGAGTTTAAACGAAGCATGACTTTGCGTAGGGTCAACTAAGATATTTCTTAGATTAACTTTACCATGATATATTTTTCGACTGTGACATTCATTAAGTGCAGAAAATAGACATTTACCAACAGATCTCGCAAAATTTAGTGTGGCTGCTTCTTGATTCGCTGATAAAATTGAATAAACATTTCCTCCTAAAACTTCTTCACACATAATGATATGATTTCTAAATATAAACGAAGCGCAGAGGTGAACGACGCTCTTGGATTGATTCAGTTGTTTCAATGCTGGTAATTCATAATTTGAGCATTTAGATGAAAGAATTTTCAATACAATATTCTTACAAATTTTGTGATCGTAGGATAATGTTGTGATTGCATGATCACTTTCACCAAGTATCTGCTTAATTTGATACCGATATGAAATATGATCACCAATCTTTGTAATTAAGTTTCCATTATTATCATCAAACCCTCTATTATGAGATAAACCAACGTGTGGATTGATTTTTTGCGAGAATCTTCCTAAATAATAAATTTCGTTAAAATTAAAAACTTCGGTAAGTTCGAATATTGTCAAAAATCCTGAATAATCGTGCACAATTTCGTGTGGTGAAAGTGGTCCATTTGTTAAAATGGATGTTTCACGTAGAAGTTTTTCTGTATTTGACAATCTTGCTGATTTTCTAAAGCGAGGTGATGTTGGCTCCTTCACTTTGAATCTTGGAGGCTGTATTCTAAATGATGGACGTGGTGTTCTCGCAGTCATCGCCATTTGCGGCATAGTTACATTTACTTCCATCAATTAGAATGAAAAATGATTTTCAAAACGATCCAGATTCTTGTAATATCTTTAGATCTTTGTTTAAAATTGATGATTCTAAAAACAGAATTTACATGTCATATTTTAGTTATTTTACATGACATATTTTGAAAGCGATCAAATTTCAGAAAATTACAAGACAAAATTATTAATTTGAATAATTTACAAATCAGATATTCTTTACATGGCAACTTTATATATTTTCAGTAATTTACACAACATTTTGTCATATATTTGACCTAATTACGTGACAACATTTACAACCGTCTGTCGAAATCTTTTTTATTTAGCAATGGATCGAACAAAGGAATTTCGTAATTTTCTCAATAATGCAACAGTAAGCATTTCACAGAGTCCTACCAAGAGCAGGAAGCTCAACATGCCTACGCGCCAAATGAACGATTTCTTCAATCACTCGAAGGAAATTAATATTAGATTACAGAGCACTATGGCATTTGTTAGCGAATTAGATGAATTAGTCAATAACGAGAACATTCTTAACGAAAACAATCCAAGAATACAGGTGTTAATTAATCAATTACAAGATCAATTGAAATTTATCCAAAATGAAATCGACAAGCTTGAAAATATGCCATCAACTAACGGTCAGGCGAATAGTTTAGCACAGTCATTGAAACGAAACCTTCTTATGATTACAAAAACATTCCAAAATCTAGTTAAAGTCTCTTCAGACAAAATGAAAACAACATACGAGCAAAGAAAGAAGATCGGATACGTTTACTCACAACCATCGCAGTTCCAGACAGTCTATAATAACAATGATGAGATCGAATTTCCTATCGACCAATATAGTCAAATCGAGATGGAGAACCTCAATGAAAGAGCGTCATTGGTTCAAGGCGTCGAACAACAGACAACTGCAATTTTGAAGATGTTCACAGATCTTTCTCAAATTATTGCTGATTCGAATTATAGTATCGTTAGAATTGACGACAACACTTTAGAAGCATTAAATAATATGAAAGCCGGTCAATCTCAGATGGAAAAATACGCCGAAAAAGTTAAAAATAACAAATGGTTCATACTTAAGATATTTGCGGTCCTATTTGTATTTGCTCTTATATTTATATTGATTGTATAAACATGTTTTTGAAAATCTTTCATAACACAGCAAATTTTTATTTTATTGCAATCAAATGATTAGTTTCACAAACATTTATATTATAATCAATACTATCAATTGTATGAGATTCCAAAATTTCTTATTTAGACTTGATATGTTAAACAGCTTTCCAAAGTTGATTTAGAATTGACAATTATAACAATGTATGACAGAAAATCACATTAAAATGCTATTTAAGTAACAGAGTAAATGAATATGGAATTAGAATGAACCCAGTTTGACTATGAGATCTCTCAACAGAAAGCAATTTTGATTTTGACATGTAATTTTTAATATGACATGTATACATTTAAAAATGACATGTAATTTCCTACAATTAGTGTCAAAAATGTTTCAGATACCCCTTATTTAGATTTCAAGACCCTCAAAATCTTGTAGATTGTTTGGATCTGACAAAAATGAAACAGCCCCGAATGTAATTACACATCACAAATCACAGATAATTTTTCGATTTTTTGTATCCACAAAAGTAACATAAATGGATCAAGAAGGCCACTTTGTTACCAGTCTTTCAGACTTCTTCGAGAACTTGAACATCGTTCTCTACACATGCTGCTGCTTCCCGTGCTCCCTTGGCCATAACACTGCACAGGTTATGGGTGACAATTGCCAATGTTACCACTGCTGCTGCTTCATGAATCCATACTGGGTCCGCCAAATCATTCGCTCCCGTATCCACACACGCAGGAATGAGATTGAGGACTGCATTTGGTTCGCATTCATTCCTGAAGTTGGCACTTGCTTCGATGCCATCGAAATGAAGAAGCGTAACTTCAGTGGATCTCCTTATGAGTTCTACTACGGTGAAAACCGCAAACCAGATCCAAATATTAATACGTCAACATACAGCCCAATGCAAAAGTCGGAACCTGTTCCAATGGCTATTCAACAGAGCCCATATTAAATTTTAATTCACATACTTTTAATAAAAAAACGCGATATACTGATTTTGATCTCAATGTTAAGCGTGATGTCCTGTTCGCATTGTTATATTATGATTACATTTGCATAGTCTATAGTATTGTACCATATGCAGGCCTGAAAATAATATTTTTTTGACATTCTTGAAATATTGTTCATATTTTTATACGCATGTGATATAATTAGATTGTAAATACGTTTTATAAAGTTATGATAATAGATTTATTCATTTATTTATCAAGATATTTTTATGGATGATTTAAATGGAAAAGGACCAAGAACAGGGCTGAGGAGTTTTGATTGGTCGATTGTAGCAAACTATGACCCGAAGAGATTAAACCCCCAACAAGACTTTAATTCGATGTCTGAAATCGTATCTGCTTTTAATGCAGCACAATTCTCAAAACAAGACTTTCTTTTCGTTGGAAACCCTACAGTATATCATTTACTTCGACTTTTACAAGTAATTCTTCGATATTTAATGAATTCAAATGATTTAATTCACAGAGAGAACGATGAATACAAAGAAAACAACGACTCATTATCGGATAAAACTAAATCATTACAAGAAAAAGTCAAAAAATTACAAGGTAAAATTAAAAAATTAAAAGATATGGAAAAATGCCCCGCATGTGGAATTAAGTTTAAAAATTCTTCATACTTGGACCGGCATATTACATCTATACATCCAAATTTTCAACATGCGTGGTTAACGATTCGCAAGAATGAAGATGACGACTTTACTGAAGAAACGAAGCATTTGAATGATCAAATCGACAAACTTAAAGAGACAATCCGCAACCAGAACTCTACATTACAATCTGGATCTTGGATCGAACAGATCACAAGATTTAATCCTTCTAGCAGAGGAACATCTATTGCATTAGCACAATCATCGATAGTGCACATTGAAAAGAACGATGAAAAGTATAAGACACCACCTCCTGAGATCGAATTCAATTCGTCAAGACTACACACAACAATTCCTATTGTTTTGTTCGATAGCCCTGCTTTAGACATCGAAAAGCTCAAGATTCCGAAGTATTTGACCAGGCGTGTCAATCATTACTTCAAGCCAACAATTAGAATCGAAAATGAAGATGAAATCGACGAAATACAGAAGAAGATACACGATTCAGTAAAGAAAGAAGGGTTCTTTATACAGCAGTCCAAGAAAGAAAAAGCAATTCGCGAAGGTTTCGCTAAATCAATCGAAGAAATCGCTCCTGAAGATATCGAAATCATGGGAATGGCGAGAACAGCTCTTTTGTCTTATAGAATGGAGCAGCTCAATAAAGGCAACGAGTACATGAAGAATCTGCGCACATTAATCAAAACGCAGCAAACATTGCAAAATGGTGAAGAAGAAAACGAAAAATCATCATCTTCTTCATCATCGAGTTCTGATAGTGATTCAAGCTCTAAATCTAAGTCTGATAAATCTGGTGATGAAAAGACAGAAAAATCGAAGTCAGAGAAGTCTAAATCGGAGAAATCGAAATCAGAAAAATCTAAGTCTGAAAAGTCAAAACAAAAGAAAGATGATGATAGCAGTGACAGCGATAGTCCAATCATAGTCGATACAACAACACCAGATCCTCCACGAAAGCGTCCAGAGCCAAAAGAAGAGAAGAAGAAAGACGACAAGAAGAAGGAAGAGAAGAGCGAGTCAAAGAAAGAAGATAAAAGCGAGAAAAGTAAAAGTGAATCCAAGAAATATAATGACAAAAAGAAAGACGAAAAGAATAAAAATGATGAAAAGCAGAAATCAGATAAAGAAGAAGATAAAACACAGGTTGAAATCGGTCAAAGTTCAAGCTCCAGTCAAAAGAATCCAGACAACATCCAGTTCGCTTCTTCTTCGACATCAGACAAAAAGAAGGAAGATAAAAATAGCGATATGCTCGAGTTCGCATCGAGTTCAGATGAAGATGAACAGAAGACTAAAGAAAAGCCAAAGGAAGCTCCAAAGGAAGAAGAAAAACCAAAACCTCAAATCAAACCAGATGGCAATGATGAATCAGACAGCTTCGAGAAGATGATAGATGACAAACCTAAGAAACTTGCGCCATCACCACAAAAGCCTCCTCCACAGAAACAAGTTGCATTAGATAAAGGTGATGACAAGTCCACATCATCATTCGACAAATTATTAGATGACGCACAGCCAAAGCAGCCTCATCCAAAGCCTGTGGAAGAGAACAAGCAGCCTAAAGTTATCACAAAGAAGCCAACACTTCATCTAGCGTTGAATCAAGCGAAAGCGAAGCCAAAGAAAGATATTTTCAATGATGAATTCGGTTCCGATGATGAAAAGAAGCGTAAGAAGCCAAAAGCAGGAAAAGCACCACAGAAACAGCAACAACAGCAGTATGAACCTCAAACTGGCGCTGTGAAGAAGAAAGATGACTTCATGAACTCGGAATATTCATCATCGAGCGTCATGATGAAGAAAAATCAGCCTCCTCTTCCACCAAAGGAAGAGCCAAAGCCACAGCCTGTTGCGCAGAACCCGAACCAGCCAAAGGCACAACTAGATGATATTTTAGCGGCTCTTAACATGGGTAAGAAGAAGTATAAATAAATTGTTTTTTTTTTTTGTTTATTAATTAACTTTTGTTTCTTCTGAGCTATAGCATCATAAGACACCATGCTATAAAATTTACTAGCTGAGCATGAGTTATTTTCATGTTATTATTGATCTAATCAACGATTATATAATGAGTATGAAGCTATGACACAGCTATCAAATTACTTAAAACATCGAGGTCAAGAGAACCCATTGGGCTATGGATAGAATTACTAGGTTATAGATATTGTTTTCAAAATATATATTTATATTCGTAAACAAATATAGCAAAAGAATCGCAGTGATACATATATTGCTATTACACATGCATAGGGACAAAATAGCATTTTGTATATCAGCGGATTTTCATTGATGGTCGAATGTGACGGGAAAGCAACATTTCGCATGCTTAAGCCAATAATAACACAAAGCTTAAAGCATCAATGATGAAGGCGTAAATTTAATCAAAGGATCTGAATTGATGATATTTCACGCTGGAGATCAATCGGTGAATATGTATGGGCTTCTAGAAGGCGTTGGAGCCAAATATATGATAAAAAGTGACATTTCCCGAAAATATTTGCTAAAACGTGACAAATTAAAAAGTGTCAACCAAAACGATAAATTGTGTCATTGGTTTGATATATTCTGAAATACCACAGAAAACATTGATCATGTAAATTACTTTTGAATATCATATGAAAATTTGATTAATAACAAATAATGACAATGACCACAAAAATAACAAAACGACAAATATATTTGAAAGAATTCAATTTGCAAATTTATTAATACCAAATAAATTATAAGTTTAAATTGGATTATCTAAAAGGAATTTTGAATGTGCACAATTTTGAAAGCGTTTGGTTTGTAAGTATTTCAAAATTTTCTCTGTCTTGACATTTATTATAGACAATAAGGCTTCACTTGTAAAATAATACGTAAAGGTCTCAATTTCTTCTATATGTATATATTAATATATATTATTAAGCGAACATTTTTAGATTAATTTGGCATTTTACTATACACTATGAAAAAATTAAATCAAACTTTCAAAGTTTAACCCATTGAATTCAAAACTTTGTAACTTTGCTATACACAATAACCTTATATCATTGGCACTTTATTTTTTTCACATCCGTCTCAAAATTTCACGCACAAAATTTGAACGTGCTCAATTTATTTTTTAGAAATATTCTTCAAATATTAATCTACTATATGTGATCATGACAACTCATTAAACTTTCAAAAAACCAAAATATCAATATCCGAAAATAGCATCAGGAATATAATACAAATTTTGAAATATCGCCGTGCAGCTTATTGTTTTACTTTAACTTTTCTTCCTTAAGCATAAGTAAAATTGTGGATGAAGAAATGTTGTAAGAATAACTTCGACCAACTCTATTGTAGCGCTGGCCCAGCCTGCAGTGCTCCCGTTTACTCTGATTTCGAGCCAATACAGAGACCTTGCAGAAAGCGGTCTTTTGAGGTTGATATCTGCCCATGCCTTGGCTCCGACGATTCCGATGAGTTCCAAGAGCCATTGGAAGCCAATATTTCTCTGAAAAGTTGTGCTAATGCCTCTTGTAGTAAGTTTAGGATATCGCGCGTTAAGCGTTCTTCTGTGGAATCTGATTTCTCAAATGACCTGTGCGATTTCCTTAATCTGAATAATTAATGCCGAAATCTTCACAGAAATTGAAACCTGTTCAGTCTGTTCCCCCATCAAAATTCCACGTTGACGTGATTCCTTTCGTATGCCAGTCCCCGCCCGTTGTTGTTGATGATCTTATCCAGTTCTAATTTCAGTTTCGTATTACCATGGAAACTTTCATTTCTTGTTTGTATTAACATGGAAATTTTCTGTTACAAGGGGTTTAACCCCAACTAAAGGGTGTAAGCATGTCGTTTTCCATCAAAATAGGACCTTTGGCGACAATGGTATCTAGACACCCTTTAGTGGGGGGGGGGCAATTTTTTGGTTTTTTATATCCTCTATGCTGTTTTTTTTTTTGCTTAATTTTTCATGCATCTTAGTTTTTATTGGGAGAGTTATTTGATTTTTCGCCATTTTGCTTTCATTCATGATGTTTAAGCCGGATATGGCACTCTTCTTTGATCTTTCAGAAAAATAAAAACTTTCTTTAAGCAATTTTCGTTTTGAAATTTTTTTATTTGTTAAAATATGTGAATTTGAATAGAAAAACCGTAGCATTATAATTACATATACACGTACTGCTACATACTCCAAGCTTTCCCATCAAAAATAAATTTTTAATTCAATCACAATGCTTGGCGCGAAAAATTGCTTCAATTTCGTTTAAATGTGCAGTCAATCATTTGCATGGAACCTTTGAGATAATTGGCAAGCAAAAATGAGCCTAATTAGTTAAATCTAATAAAAAAATAACATTTTTATTTGATATTGGCTTGAAAGTACCATAAAAGGGTAAACAATAGTATGTTTTGGGAATGGGTAAAATTGTGGGTGTCGGGACAAACAGTTATTCACCCTCAAAATTGAATGGTGTCTGGAGGTTTGGCCAGACAGCCACAAAAAAAGTTATGTTGCATGATATACATGCTTATATAAAATAAAACATATTGGCCGCTTTAAAATTGCAAAATGAAGATTTTTTCTGAAAGATAAAAAACTTTTTCAATAAATATTTTAATTTTTCAACAGACACAACATAATACACAACCCCACTGCCTTTTTGACATAAGGTTCCTGCTTCCAGAACATGCTTAGATAAAAGACTTTTTCAATAAATATTTTAATTTCTAAACAGACACAACATATCAGCAATACCGCAACTTTTTGACATAAGGTTCCAAAGTCCAGAACATGCCTAAAAGGGTGTCTAGACACCATTGTCGCCGAGGGTCCTATTTTCATGGAAGACCACATGCTTAACTTGTACTATACTTGCTAACGATAGACGAATTGAGGGCGAATAACCCACCGAGCGAAAAAATCGCGTGTTTCGGTAACAACATTAAAACGTAAAAAAATCGGCAAAAACTTGATTTGTGTAAAATTTCTATTAAAAATCTTTGATTTTAATCGTGGATATATCGACAAATCTGCATGATTATTCATACCATTCTCATATTTGTCAATTTAAACTAATCAATAAATTAGTTATTTTAATATAGTTTTTAAATTTTGATTAATCAACCAACGTATCCCTCATTATAAGGAACGTAGCATATGCAACTGTGTCTTGCTGACCACAAAGACCGTGACTACACGCTTGGTCAGAACTAATTGATTTGTAATGAAAATTTGAATGTTGATTGTTGATAGCATACTTCTTTCTTACATCAATAAGACATTAATTAATTTTATTGCCGACATGGATCAATCACCGACTTGATTTCCAATATCCAGGACGATACAGAAGACAATAAGCAAGCATAACTTGTTCTTTTAACTTGTAGCATTGTTTTGTTACAAGAATTAAAATCGAGTTTGTCAATATAATAGATATCAATGTATATGCTATTTTATATAAGTATATCTAACCATAGGCAAAACTAGAATTCGATTTTTTATTTCCTTGAAAATTTTCTTCCTCAAAGCCCATAATATTGACTTCCAATCGATTGCATACGTTTTAAATTCCAAAGAAAATGCATACTCTCGCTTGTAATTCAATATTTTCAGCTTTAATCATCAAAATAATCAAAATTATGATATTTAAATTACGTTTTGATATCACTTAGAGCATATATGCGAACATCTGGTATAGATGATATCAGAAACGCGTGAAATTGACCTCAATAGTTGTGATATGAAAATTTGTATATATTTAAGTGATTTTGGATTATTGTTTATGCAAAATTGTGTCTTTCTTCATTGCGAAGATAAATGAAGAGATATGTTTTCAAAATGACACTTATTGGAACCGAATCAAAAATACCAAAACTCAAACAGATATGTGACATAGTGTGAAGCAAAGTAATACATATTTTAGAGATTTATATTGAATAATACACTTCATAAGTGAATAACACATTCCTGGAATATTATATTGAATGATTTTTTTTCCAAAAATATAAACATGAATATAATACTCTTCACAAATTATACAATTATTGAGTTTAAGCGAAACCCTATGATGCAAACTGTTAAACCTGAGGTTATAACAAAGATATATTTAAAATAATGCAAAATTTTGTGATATAAGATGTTTCAAGCTGTAAATCACATATTCCTATGTATTTTCAGTTAATTATATTAGATTGAAAAAGATATTGAGTAAGGATAGAAATGTATTTAATATAAACAAAAAAAAAATTCAAACAAGATAAATAAATATATGGATCACCAGTATGGTGCCCATCCGTGGTACATTCTGCTTAAGTTTGTCTCAGATGTTGCTTCTTCGATGAGTTTCTTGATATGCTGAGGAATCGTGAGATCGAGATCGTAATCGTGACCAGAAAGTTTCTCAGCAACACGTCTGATTGCCTGCTTCAGGCCTCTTCCATCTTTATCATCCTGACTTCCTTCATACCACAGAGCGTCGATGACTGGTTCTTGAACGAAGATATCGAGAAATGCTAAAAGTGTCTGCGAGTTTCTTCTTAGTTGCCAAAGAACATCTTCCGCTGTTGTCTTAAACAAACCGTGCGTTCCAACAAGTCCCAGTGCACGAACGAGCATCCTCGTGAGTCTGAAAGGAACAGTCTCTCTAACGAATCTCCTCAGCGATGCTTTTTCGAAGCAATCAGAAAGATCAATGTGGACGAGATTTCCATTGTGTTTCATGAAAAGAATGTTGAGCGGATGTCTGTCTCCGAGTCCAATAATGTAACCAACAACACTCATTAACGCAAGAGATCGAGAGAAGTTTGTTGTCTGCATCAGCCATTGACGAGCGCCTGAAGATTTCAACCAAAGAGCTTCATCAATTTCGTTATCAGGAGAAACTGATTTCAATTTCTTAAATAGTTCAAGTTTCTGCAGATTGTTCATGTATATCGCGAGATCTCTTCCTTTATCGAAGAAATCAGCAAAAACTTTCTTTTCTGAATCTTCTGGTCTCCCGCACATCTTTCTTCTCCACAATATCAAACTCGACAATGTTTCTCCTCCTGCAGCCCATGAAATCAAACCACTGGCTGTTGTCAAAGGAACAACGTGATACTGCATGATTGTGTTGAATGATCCATCAGATGATTTGTTCATTCTCAGTATTGAATTCACCAACGAGAAGAACTGCATTATATGTTGATCAAGTCTCAAGTCTTCTCTTCCTTTAAGAAGGTATTTGTAACTCTGTCCATTGCTTCCAAGCATTCGCATCTTTCTCGGGCGTTTAGCAGAAGGAATCATTTTCAGGACATGACGTATCTTGGAAACAGTAATCAGTGGTTTTCCGATTTCGTAAGATCCTGGCATGCAAACTTTTAAGTCATCTGTTCTGATTGGAAGTCCGAGTTCTTTGATATCGATGCTGTTGACTGTTTCTATGTTTTTATTGAGGAATATGTGAAGAGCATTTGCTGAGTTAAACAAAAAAACTCTGTCAGCGTTTGCCGTCTTAGATGCTGTAACATTAAGAACTTTCGCACTCTTTTCGATGAACAACTTTGCGGGTTTGCACGAGAACCAGTCTTTGAGGAAACTCTTGTAAGTTTTGACCGATATTATATCAGCAACACGTTTAATTATATCAAGAGAGTCTTGTGGTAATGGGAAATCATCACCAATCTTCAATAATTTCTCCAATAAAATCAAAACTTCTTCAGCAGGTGTCACAGCGAGCGATGTCATTGATTGAGCGAAGATTGAAACATCGCTGCCATCTTGAGAGTGTTCGTCGAATAAATGATCAATGAATTCAGATGATTTCGTGTGTCTTTGGAGATTTAGAGGAAGAGCAACAGCCTGAAAATGGTTGATTGAGAATGACCTTATTATATTGAAAACAACTTCACGAACTTCTTCGCATGGATGCTCAAGTTGAACGACAAGTTGTGGTATGATTAGAATAACGCTTTCAGGAGGAAGATTCCTGAATTTTGCTGCAAAATCACTGAAATCAGAAAGAGATGTACCATAAGTGAAGAAAAGAGAACAAATTTGACATAACCAGTGCATCATTGATCCATTTAATTCAAGCAATTTCCAGAATCCGTTCATTGTGTTATTTGCATAGAAAACTGCAACACTTCCCGGTCTTTGCATTAATGCAAGATTGGAATATGTCCACAATCTCCATGCGCGTGCATGACTTTTGTTGAGTCTCAAAACATCACCGAGTTGATTGACAACGAATTCCGTGACAGTGCTTCTTGCAGCAAGAGCACAAACGGCATCGCAGTAAACATCATTTCTTGAAGATTTCTGGAGCTTGTTGACGAACTTTGAAAGTTCATCTGTGTTTCCAACAATGCCTCTGTCAACTCTTGTGATATAGCGAATCAAAAGAGATCTTTCGTCCTTTTTGTCGGATATCGATGATTGGAAAACACCATCGAAGTAATTCCACTCTTTTAAGCGTCTTAAAATGTCCAAGTAAACGTTTCTCATTCCTCTGCGTTGGTCGTTATCACAATGAAGAAGTTCTTTGATTGCCCATGAAAGTTTCAACTGCGAATAATCATTTTTCATTGAATTGGAGTTTCTGTTCCAAATTTCAATAATATGTGATGCAGTATCTTTTCCTTTGTTGACTAAAAGAACATTGCTGACGTCTTCTATTAATAAAAAGTGATTTATCAATGACATCGCACTTTCGTAGTTTGCTGGAGGAACGAATAACATTACTGCTGCGTTTCTTGATCTCTTAACGAATTCTTCGACTTCTTCAACAGAGTTCTTCTTTATTGCAGCGACAGCTCTCCAACAACAATTAATTGGAGAGTCAGGAACTAAGAATTGTTCATATTTTTGCGTATCTTTGCCGTAATTAAGAGCTCCGATGAAGAAAGGAAGAGCTGCTTTGATTTTAGTTTCTTTGCTGAGTCTGTCGAAGATTACTTCGCGTTTCATGATTGATTCGTAATCATCCATGTTCATAAACGAATTAACAATACCCGGAATTGATGTTTCGCTTTCTTTCTGTGTTTCATAGATCTCCAAAGCTTTGTCCCACATGTTTAATGACTCGAACAAACCAGCGTCGGTTGTTTGTGATGATATAATTCCAAGAAGACCATTTGCGGTGCTCTTTCTCTTCAATTGCGTTTCTATCATCAAAAGATGTTTTAGAGGTTCTTCGCTGGATTCAACTTTAGAGAAAAATCTGATTGCTTTGAACCAGCTCTTGCATTTTTCTGCAACAATGCCAGCAGTCATTGGATTGAAGAACATAGAGAATCCTGCGCGATCTAAAGCTTCAGCGCCATCAACAATTATTGATAAAACAAAAATATTTGCATTCAGAGAATTAACAACAGTTTCGAAGAGCAACATAAGTTTTGTTCTTTCTTCTTGTGAAGCATCTTCCCAAACGGAAACTAAAGCGAGAGGAAATAGATCATTGTGGAGCTTCGAAGCACCATTCAGAAGTGGTCTGCATGCACGAATAGCTGCTGAGTTACTGCAAAGAACTAAATCTTGTGTGAGTTGAAGCATCCAAAGAGGAGAATACTCAGAAACGTTTTGATGTGAAAGAACAGTGTCGATTAATCGTCTTTGTGAAGCTGGTCTCATTTTCGTTGGCTGCACATCAGGCTTTGGAAGGAAATCTGTTTCATTTATTTTGATAATTCTCTCTATTGCGATCTTTGCAATTTTGGTAATCTTTGGATCTTTGTTTGTCAAAATCGTAATGAGTTCTGATGCTTTCTGCTCTAAAGGACCTTTGATTGATAGAGCCAATCTTAAAATTTGCATTCCGTATCTTTGGAACTTTCCTGTGTTCATTACCCAACAGATATAAGTCAATGAATCGCGGTTATTTTTCTTGACACGTTCTGCAGCCAAATCGAAGAAAATTGTTGGTGAAGATTCGTTGTAGATAACCATTAAAGCAATGGTAAGCATCAGATAACTGTCTACTTCCTGAGGATTGTTCTTTTGTCTAAGAATGGAAACGAAAAGATTGAAAATTTCAGGATCAAAGTTATAAAATCCCTTCAAAGCAAAAACAAGCGCAGAAAAGACTTTGATTGATGGAATATTGGCATTGTGAAGGAATGGAAGAATCATTTCCATTATATCATCACCATAAGGAAGAATAGAAATGTCAACCAACAAAATGATTGATCTAAGGAAGTGGAAAATTGCGTCCGGAGGATCGAAAACTTTGTCATTTAACAACTTCGAGAAAACAGGAACAATCTGTGGAAGGAAAGGCAGCGAGTTGTATGGATCACTCTGGAAGATGTAGACGATGGCTATAATGAGAACAGAAGGTTCGTAGATTGAAGAAGACTGCTGTAATTGATCTAAAACGTATTGCATAACAAAATTTAAATAACAAGCGTTTCTCTTCGAAACATCGCATATTGGCGATAAATCGAATGAATGTAAGTCGTAATCGAATGTATGGAACTGGTGGGGATCTAAAGGACCAATTGTTCCAAATAGTCTCAAAAATCCACAAATTATGTCCATATCTGTACAGTTCGTTAAAAAATGGAATATTTCTTTGTGCATTTTGATTATATCGATATTGTTCGTTTTATTGAAATTAATTTCTCGAAAAATCTTTAACAATGTATTTGCAACTTCAATATGAAGACTCTTGTGTGTGCTTGTGAATAACTGATTGGTTATAGCAGGAATTAAGCGTGGTAACTTTTCTCGAAATATATCTATATGTGGAATAAGCTCGTTGATACTGTATAAGACGAATTTATGTATAATACGAATGTAGTTTCGGTCGTTTAATCTAATTGTCGCTTCAATAGTTGTTTTTGGAATTTCATGCCGTTTGTCAAGTATTTCGATAAAATAATCAATGATTCTGTTAGTGTAGGGCCCAATAATGTTGTTACAAAGTCTCAAAAACAATGGAGTCATTTCTAGCTGATATCGTTTTGATAATAAACTCGTAAATCCCTGCAGCTGTTGAAAAAAGTGGTCTATGTGACGTTGGAGGTACCTTTCGACATCATCTGGAATCACTTTTTGTATTTGCAATAATAAAAGTTGTGCAGCTTCACGAACCACGCCTTTGGAGTCGGATAAATATGATTCTATTAGATCTATAAGTGTTTCCGAGCGGAAAAGCGTGTAAAATTCAATTGGAACTAATTTCAACGTATTTAGCCTAACAAATGAATTTGGAGAAGACTCAGCAACGAAGAGTGTTTGTATGAGATATTTTTCTTTGGTTTGTGTCTGTAGAATTAACGCATATATCGCTTTGACGAGTTTTCGGCAATTTTTTTCTTCAACTTGTGAAAGTTGAGAAATCAATGTGAGAATATACTCATCTTTATCTATTTTGTCGTTTAACGTTATGTGTTTCAATATTTTATATGAAATTGGCAATTCTGAATTAAAATTATCGATAATATATTGCGAGTATCGTTCGGTTATTTCATTTGCAAATGTAGAATTCTGTTCTGATAATATTTTTGCTGTCTTAACGACCGAACACGATAATTTTGCGTTCAATATTCTTTGATAAACTTCATCATTCATGTTATTGAACTTCTTGAGTAGATGTGGTGCAGTAATAAAGAATAAATCATCGGGTAATTTCATTACGAAAGGCACAAAAGCTTTTGAAGATTCATTCTCCAAGCTCACTAAAATTGAGAGGATATGTGATAGATTCTCTGAAAATTGTGGGATCTCTGAAAATATTGTGATTAGTTTGGCCTGTAGGTTCGGGACGAAAGGATGAAATTCTTGGAGCTGGAGGACGTGCCCTAGTATTATTTCCGTGTTCGATGGATTTATATGGAAGAGCACTACCTTTAGAAGCGTAGGCAATCGTGATACTCCTATCCTGGAGCAATTTTTGATGATATTTACGATCATTGAAAAATAGCCGTCCACGAAGAAGTTGTTGCACGGCGTTTCGAGGACCTGAAAACAGTCATCGAGCATTGAGTTTGCACATTCATCGGGGGACGAGTCATGATTAATTTTTCCTATAAAGAGTTCTACGCCACAACTTCGGACTTCCGGGTTTTGATGTTTTAACGCTCCTTGGACAATATTGTTGATATTTCCGGAAAATCTGCGGTAAAGATCGATGTTAGTGAATATAACGTTTTTGAAAATGAATACTGAAGATAATACGCTTGTAGAGAAGATTCTTGATGTTAATCTTTCAAATAATGTTGGTAAAATAGGCGTTTCTGACCTTCTAGCGACTCTTTCGAGTATGAATGTTATTCCGTCTATGACAGTGATGCTTTCAACAGGGAGAATTCTTTCCAATTGGTTCGCAATATTGAGATAATGATTTTGATCTTCCACGATATCGAGGATATAAGCGAAACAAGCCAACGCTATGATTTTGTCTATCTGATCTGTCGAGTGCATTCTATTCGTAGACCATTTGTATAGCGTATCTATGAAAATATCTTGGTCTTCTTTCGAAAGACTCAAGAATCTGCTTGCAAGCTGCTCCTGGAACTTCTTCTGGACCTCTCTGAAGGAACTGTACTCAACGAGGGTGCTTGCAAGCTTGTTAAAACCCTGTATGAGTGACATTTATTTCCTTTTATTTTTATTAATAAAATTTACCGACCTGTCTGTTCTCAATATTTGTGTGAATACTAAAATTTTCCATAATTTTCTATAGTTAATATCTACATCATTTATAACCCCAAAATAATCAATAAAAATTGAACTTTGATTAACACAATCCTTTTATTTTGCATTTTACTTGATATTAAGAAACAGTATGTATTATTATATTGTAAAAGTGGGAAAATTTGCAATTATTAAATTTTGATGAATGATTGAATAATCTAGCTACTATAGTCGTAGATTTTGATTTCGTTTTGAAAAGTTTGAAACTCATTATTTTTCCAGAATGGCAATTTTCTATATTTCAAAGGTTTACGTCAATCTTGATAAAATTATTCGAAATTTGTATATTGGAGGAGTCTTGTTGATGTGTTTTGTTATTTTTCATGCCAAAAATGTCCAAATGTCTTGTCAGGATGACTTCTCCTAACATTGATTTCCACTTATGAAACATCGATCAAAATAGCCTTCCTACACTATTACTGATTATAAACTCTTAACCATATAATCTACTGCTTATAAACAATCTATTGCTAATGGTTACATTGCTACAATCTAACCAAATATATAGATATTCTTCATAGATAAATTTACCTTGAAATTGTTAATTTTCAATGAAGAAATGTCCTGGATGCTTAGTGGTGATATATTAATATACTCCATAAAAATGTGTATGTTGCTTGTTATTATGGAGAAACAACACTCTTAGTAATGCATCATTTTCGAACATTTAAATAACTTTGGATGAATATCACTTATTACATTGTATTCCAATGTCATTGAATGAATTTCATTATTTCATCCTTTGATGCAATATCAACATGCAGCTTTTTGTAACTTGAATATAAAATATAGAGAGATCATCCACTAACCATCGATTTTTCCATTATTTAATGATATAATTTTGTTGAGCTTTAAAAATATAATATTGTCCATTATTTTAAAATCCCAAACAATGCTATTTTACCTCGAAAATAAATTTTTAATTTTTTTCTGACTTAATTTTTCCGTGTTGAATATCAATCAACATGAATTTCGATGATTGCATATCTCTTAAATTCATTGATGTAAGGGTTGACATCAATATACATTTATTTCTGTAGGATGGCAAGTTAAATGATATGATTTTGAGGTTAAAAATTAGAAAAAAATAAGAAAAACCAATTTTGATTTAATACTTGGGAAAGTTTCTATCATATTTTATTAGTTGCATTATTCACACTACATGAAGCAACAATGAGTTATAGTTATTGAAATGTTATATGCATGTATAAAATTTGAATTTGATTATCAATATTTTAAGTAATTTATTATTAACCCACAAATAGCCATAATCTAGTATATAAGAAATACTGATGTAAAAGACCCTAAATTAATATCTAAAAAATACAAAACAATTTTATTCAGTTAGTTCTGAGGAAAGAAAGTATAGATTTCGAATCTTTGTCAGCACTAAGACGCTCAAAGTCGTTATCTGTAGTCAATCTAAGAATGACTGTTTTAATTTCATTTGGAATCGGAAAATTTTCTATATTTTTAAGTGCTACGTGTGGATCTTCATCGAAATACGATAAGAACTACAGTGCAACAGAGTACAAATCAACTTTTCGTTGATCAGTGGGCACTTTTCCTATCGGATAACAAGGATGATTGTAATTAAATGCAACAATGTCACCAACCTTAACAGCTGCGTGAAAACATCCCAATTTCAAACCCTTGAAGTCCGGGCTAATGAAAATACTCGATCGACAAATGCAACCATGCGAAATCTTACGATGATGGAGTTTTGAAAGCGTTGCAAGGAGTGTCGCAAAAAGAGGCAAAAGATGTTCGATCGGTATTTGTGTAGTCGTATGCTAAAGCGACAACACCGAGCGAAGAGTTTTTCGTGTAGTCTTTTATCTTCACTATGTTATCCACGTGACCTAAATCTGTTGTTAAATATTGAATTTCTCTGCAAACAAGACAATATGGTATTCTATTGCAAGTTTCTATAATGCACGGCTGGTCGTCGCATGTTCCTCTAAATATTGTCGCTGTATCTCCTTGAAACAAAATTTTCGATAAAATAAACTTGTTTAGAGGCTTGAAATTCATCAATGTAAAGGATGGAGAATTGTTTACATTTGACAACTCGCTGAGATTCACGTGATAATCTTTATCCTGTATTGCAATAATTTCATTTGTTTTCATCATGTAAAATTGTTTTTGGCACTTTTTTTATATTTTTTTTCTTCTACCGAGAAAAAAAAAACAGAAATGGAAGAAGATGAAATAATTCCTGTTTCTCGATCCAGAAGCAACTTAGAATCGCACCCAATAGAGGTATTTTTCGATATCAGAGCAGAATTCGACGGTGTGGACAGTCAATTCGATGGTTTCATCAAATCTACGATATTAAATAATATACCCATATTAGATAAGCATCGAAAAAACCAATTAGAACAGATTTTACACCAGGATCATCGTATGCAGAGAGTTTTTAGCAAGTTTAATATTCAAATTTACCAAGAAAATTTCAATCTCGTCGAAATTCCTCAATTCATATCAAATTCTAAATACGCTTACAAAATTAACATCCTGTATATCGCGTATTATGTCTTTTCATGGTATTTGAACAAATCAATTGATAAAAATGATACAAACACGGTATTTTTGCTTGAAACATTCTCATGCTTCGCTGGAAGGGACCAGAAACTCAATACATTTGAGATGTACATCTTTAAGAAAATATTAAAAGGAAGTTTCGATAATGATGATTTAGTTCACGAATTACCACTTCTTAAACAGTTTTTAAGTTACATCGTAAGTCTTAAAGAGTTATCGTACAGTCTCTGTCATCCAATTTTCAAGTTATTTCATCGAATTAAAATCACACATGAAAGTATGATAATTGAAGATCTTAAAGTCTTCATTTTACATCTATGCTTGAAAAAAGACGATCTAATAATTTCCAGTGATGGTTCTTACGTGATCTCAGTTATAGCAAATGATTTAACAATTTTAGATCCTTTATCTTTACAGATTTTAGCGAATTTAACGCACTGCGTTGATGCCAACACGATACTTTTAGACACTTTTATGTCACTTCCACTTCCTGTTTACACGTTTATCAATAGATATTCAGATTTTCAAAAAATAGAATATAAAGAGCCTAAAATTCCAAAAGAAAGCCCAAATGTCATATATAGTATGAATGATTTAATGTTCACGAATGAAGAACGCAAAGATTTCATTAATGGATTTAATTCTCCTAATTTTTCTTTGATTAGACCAAAAACAGAACTATATGCATATCTTCCACAGCCAATAAAAGAGATTTGCGTCAGTGTTGCGTGTTGTTTTCAAGATGTTAATTCAAAATACACAGATTTTCTCATTAAGTCATTAATCATGATTTTGAAGACTTCAAGAGGCAATTATTTCCACGTTGAACTATGCACAGCATTCACATACATTCTCGTATTAGTGGCAGCCACTTTTCCATCGAGAATATCTTTGTTTTGGTATTTTGAAACATCAGTTTTTAATCCAGCATTTAATGTTTTCGATAAAAGAAACACGAATGAACAAATCATGGTTATAAGATATAATTATTTTAATTTAATGGCAAGATGCGTTCCAATGCATATTATAGAAGTCCTCGTTCACACTCAGACGTATCCTTTATTATTCGCTGAGTGCATTTTGCGCGTTTATGAACAAATCGAATTTTATGATTTAGCAATTTTCACGAAACCAGAAATTCTAAATTTAATCATTCAAGCAATGCATCAACTCATTAGATTGAGGCCAGATGAAAATATAGACATCGTAGAAGCGCGCCAGATATTGATTATTTTCATTTCTTATTTATGTTCTTTTCCAAGATCTGCACTTGCATGTTTTTCATCGAAATGTTTTACTGATGGATTCCTTTGGTTCATTTTCGAGAATGATTTCACAAGCACACTTATTCGATTGATAAGAAACTCTTTGAGCATTCTTCCATATTACTATACAATAGAAATGTCAGTTTCATATATCACAATGTTGTTTAAAGCGTTTAGAGCCAGAGTTTCAAAAGACATCAGATATTTAACTGTTGCTGAAGAATTAGCAACAAGTATTTTATCTTCTCTTAGAACTAATTCAGCGATTGTTAAATTATTCGAACCAAATCTTCATCATTTCCTTTCATTGATACAAGAAGTTTCATCAGAAAAGATTTTAGATGCATCATTTTATTTCATCGATTTACTTGCAAGAAGTCAATCGAATTACACAATCAGCATTACAACATTAAGAGATTTCACGAAAGCTGTTAAGAATACTTATGGAGATGAACCTCCAGAATCAGTTTTCAAGCATCTTCATTCATTAATATCAGGACAATACACACAGCCTGGCGAAGCAATGTATTTAATTCGTCAAAAATCAGCAATTCCTCTTTTGCTTTCATGTTTCGGCTGTTCAAAAAGATTTCCACGAATATTAGAGACTTTATATAAGTTGTGTCAATATTCAGCTTTCAACAAAAACGTTTGTCATTACGCAGATCTCGATTACATGCTTTTGAAATTCATTAGCAGAAGAAAAGAAAGAGCTTTTATATCATATAAAAGTGTTGAAATAGAAATTTCACTTGATCTTCATTTACTCGAAGAGCTTGTTTTTCCAATATTAATTTCAATCACATCACAGAAAGCAAACGCTGGAATTGTTTCACAGTACATCAGTTTAATGACGAATCAAGTTGATGATGTCGCAATATTAACTTGTAAAACAGTTTCATCCATTCTCCAGCAATGTTTCAACCGACCAATGCCGTATATTTTGATTGGAACAATTCATCCGATCTTTGTCGTTTCAAACATTCCTGTAAGTTCATTTAGGGAAACATTTTCACTTCATTTCAAGTGCTTCGTTGATATTCCTTCGATAGAAATCGATAATCCAATAATCAATCTTTTAGCATTCGAAGACATAAACAAAACTCAGTTAGTGATATATATTGAAGGAAAATCAATCATTGCAAAGTTCGAGAATGCAGATGCCATTTCCAATGTTATATTAGTTCCAACAGTTCCAGGAAAGTGGTTTGATTTCACCGTTTCTTGCACTGTTGTTGTTGATGCTGAAGGAGACCAAAACATTTCGATGACTCCTTATTTGAATGGAACTCCAGATGTTGAGTTC
Organism: Trichomonas tenax; assembly: GCA_023091735.1. Lineage (NCBI taxonomy): Eukaryota > Parabasalia > Trichomonadida > Trichomonadidae > Trichomonas > Trichomonas tenax. The sequence goes on from JALKBU010000276.1 coordinate 41,219, forward strand.
TATTTAGGATCAGAAGCTTTTGCAGGAGAAACATTGACATTAACTGTTGGTGGATCTCAAAACACAGAAAGAGTTTCATTAACACATCAAATCGGAGCGATGGGAAATATCATTGTTTTCAAGAAAGCGCTCGAAGAAAAAGAAGTCATTAATCTTCTTCATGCTCAACGAGACAAAAGTATTGAACTGTTTTCATCAGATTTATTGCTCGAAGAAGGAGAAAATCCAAATGTTAAAATACTTTCAAATGATATAACATCACATGATTTCCTTTGGTGTGCTTCAGATTATGGAATCATCAACGACATCGTTGCTTTCTTTAGAACATGCGATGGAACATGTCCTCATGATTTCCCTGGTTATTTGTTCGATATAATGACATTAATATTCTCATACAGCGAAAAATGCCAAAGAGATTTCAACGGAGCATCAATTGTTCAAAGATTTTTGTTCATTAATCCACAAATATTATCATCCAACATCTTCTTCTGCACTGTTACTGTTCTAAAGTCGTTAACAGTGAAATCAGTGATCGTTGAATGGCTAACAAAGGTTGTTCTCAATATGTGGATTTGGATCAAAGCTCCTTACAAAGATTTGAACAGAATTGTTTACTTTTTGTCTCATTTCATGGTTCGACAGTTCTTCGATGTGTTCAGTACTATTTCATTATTATCAATTCTCTGCGATCAGTTCTATTTACTGTTCTGTTTCCAAAACGAAGAAAGTTTTCTCAAAGGCCAAGAATATAAATTAATTCCTGAAAATTTCAATGCAACTAAATTCTCTGATTTCTTGGACAAAATTCCTGTAAGTACATTATTCGAATGCAGGAAACACTTCTTCAGAATGATATGCTATCTTGTTCCATATAAATGCGATAGATTCGACATCCAAACGATTGTTATGCATTTGTTCAGTGCAAAATCTGAAATATCGAGATTATATTTCATGAAATTGCTTTGTATTGTTCCAGATTCAACAATTAAGAACTTCAGCGATAGAATAGACACTGTTGCGCAATTGCGTGATTATCTTTTGTCTTCAAATGTCGATACAGTAATTACAACAATGAAATTAATCTTGAAATTGAATTATGAAAGTTCTCCAATGTTGAACATTAGTTTTCTTTATCTCGCAAAGAATGTTGCATTAGAGAATTTGTTTGATAAACTTCTCGAAGAACTTCCTTATTGTTACCAATTCTATCAATTCTTGTGCTTGTTTGCAATAAGATTAGATGATGAAAAGAAGAAACGCGCAATTGCTGAATTTAACAAAATCACCGTTGAAAATTTGTCCAATTTGTTCTGCAAGAATTGGTTTATTTGGCCTTTGTTGTTGGCCTATGGATGCACTAACGAAGACCAAATATCAATGGCTTTATTCATTGGAAAAGTTCTTTTAGCTTCACCTGAATTCGACACAGATTTGTTTAATATTTTTGTTCTTTGTAATATTTTTTCTTCTTATTCTAACACGAAAACAGAATCAGTCACATTATCAATCCTTCAAACAATATTGAACTATTTGTCGAAGAATAACATTTCATTTATTTCAGATTCATTGTTCATGAGGATCAAAATGAGTGTTTTAAATTCAGCTCTTAACGAAGAATTTTCACGATCACCTTTCAGCAGAGATACAGTTCTCGATGACTTCAAAGTGATGATACAAGATGTTAAAACACCAGATGCTTTATCATCATTCTTAGCGAACAATGCTGTAAACACAAACTGTGTTTTCTCAGTGAGAATAAATGAACAAGGAAACTGGATTAATAGCGACAAAGCTTTGATGATTCTCAAAGGATTACATGATCCTGAATTGAGCCCAAGAATTGCTTTAATCAGACACTTCTTACACAGAGAGGATGAAAGCCAAAATATTATGAGTAACTCGGAATTAATCGATGAAATTGTCACCGAATACAACAAAATATTTAAATATTCAGTCATTCAACTTTCATCATTCATTAGCAAGAATGTCAATGATGCTCACGTTTTCTCTGAACATGCAGAGCCACGATCTATCAATGAATATATCTCAATGAGCAACACTAAGATTGAAATTGATATTCATGAAGTTCAGTCTTTCTTCTCACTTCCTTTGAGCCAAGTTCTTCCGTTAGCGAAAGATAGAACAAGCTGCTATTGCTTATGTCCAATGAAGCTAAAGAGAAAGTCCCCAAACGTTAAGAAATCTCTCGAGCTGAATAACATTGAACTTCCTATTTACACACACAAATGCAATCTCATTAAGATCACAGAAACAACACAGTACTTGTTCAAATTATATCCAAGCAATGTTTTACTGTTTTCAAGAGACAAACAGAAAATAATAGACAACGCACAGATATATATGATTTTAACACGAAGAATCAATGGAAAAGAAACAGGAATCGAATTATTCCTTGAAAATGGAAGAAGTTATTTGATTGATTTCATCGATGAAGAACACCCATCAGCAATAAACTCATTCCTTCAAGCGAAAACACCGAAGATGCAGATATTGCAGCGAATGGTATCTGCAGAAACATTCGCAAGAATGCATGCAACGCATAGATGGACACTTGGATTAATGAGCAATTTCGAGTATTTAGTTAAGATGAATGTTCTCGCAGGAAGATCTTTCAATGATCCTCATTTATATCCAATCTTCCCCTCATTCTTTAATGATATCAATGATATAGAAAACTTATCAGATTTCACGCAAGTCAAGAAATGGTTCCCAGCATTTACAGAAAGAATATATTATCCTGCTCAAGGACCACTTCCAACATTGGAGCAATGCTTTACACCAAATAGATTTGTTGTTCCAGACTTCTTCTTCTTCACGCACACAATTGTTGATAAAAGCGAACTTCCTAAATGGTGCAATTCTGAGTTCGAGTTCATTTATAAGATGAGGAAACTCCTTGAGTCGAATTTCGTTTCCAAACGTCTTCCAATGTGGATTGACACCATCTTTGGAATCAGAGTCAACAAAATTCCTCATAGACAATTGTTTAGAGTCGATCATCCACAAAAACAGCCAATAAGTCGAACAGTTCAGCAGCATGAAACATATTCATTCAATCTTGGTGCTGATCTGATTAAGACTGTTTATGTTATTGCACAGGATATTTCATTCATTACATTTTGCGCTTTGTTAGATTCAGGAAAACTCATTCAGTTCAAGATCACAATATTAGACAGAGTTTCAATAACAGATCCAAAGATTATTGGAACTGTTGGTGACAATAATTACGAGATTTATGACAATTATGATGATTTCTTAGTTGTCGCTTCAATAGAACGCCAATCAATCATCACAGTGCGAAGAAAAGAGATTTCCGAATGCCACAACTTTTCTTTCGACACAAACATAGTTTTAGCAGGTGATGATCGCGTTATTTTCTGTCCAAATAGAGCAACATTGTCTGAGTTATCATTCAATAACGACATCCAATTCTCAGTTATTTGCAGAGCGAAATCAAACATCGTTTGCGCAGCCGTCGAACCTCGTTTCAAGTTAGTTGCTGTTGCATTGGCAAACAATGTTGTTTGCGTTTATGATTATAGAACAAAACGCAAAGTTAATTCATACAATGCCAATGAAACAGTCCTCAAACTTCTCATTACGAGCACATTTGGTTTCGTTGTTGTTCAGACAATGAAAGACATCGTGATTTTGTCGTCCGATGGTGAATTCATTAAGAGAACAGCGATGCCGGCAGAGATCGTTTCATGGTGGAAGTTCGTTTCTCCTTCGGGCTTCGATTATGTTGTCTTCCAGGATACGGAAAACAAATTAGGATTCTTCGATGCTTTGTATCCAGAAACAGTTATTAGGTTCTACGAAACAAGATCCAGAGTCGTGTGGACTTCATACGACTTCATAACAGAAAGATTTGTAATTATAATGCATGACGGATTCGTGCAATTTTGTTATCTTCATATATAAATTATATAGAATTTACATGTTATATAATACCACTTTTTATAGATATTTGTACTCATAATATTGAAGAATCTCCCATAATATCAATTTTGGTAAAATAATTTTTATTATAGCCTCAAAACAGACATATTTAACATCACCTTATCAATGGATGTCAAAATGGTGTAGAGTATAATAGTTAAATAAGAGATATTTATTTATTAAACAATTATTTTGCAAATAACTATGCTGTTCTTATATTTTAAATATCAATATCATAAGTTTTCATTTTCACATAGGATCGAAAGATGAAATCAAAGATATGATATTTCAAAAATTAATTCTTGAAATTTCTCACATATAATACAAGGACATCTTAAGCTTTCTAGTATATATAGAATACATAAAAATCTCAAAGATATGCATCTTGTCTTATAAAATATTTTGAAAATAAACTATAGTATGATATAAGATTTGCATATCATTTGATTTCTAGTATATATTAGAAAAGAACTTTAAAATTTCAACCATCCATTTTATGCGTTGACACGTGGGCGGATCTCGACCCCTTCAGCGAGCTGAATACGGCCACCTGTTGGTGTAGCAAGTGGTGTCTGGCAGTTCTTGCAGAAAACAGCGACGTTGGAGTGTGAGAATGCCGTTGTAAGAGCTGTGCAGGATGAGCAGCGGAGGGAGAGGAACTCAGAGCGTGGGTTTGGAACGAGTGTCATCTTCTTGTTTGCGTGGGCCTCCTGCTCAACAGATGGGTGAAGGATGTCGACGTCAAGTGTAGTCATTCGAAAGAAAGACCACCTTTCTCTCAATTTATATCACATGTCAATTTCACGTCACATGTCTGGTCCTCCTTTTTATTATTTTTCTGATTACAACTCTCTATGTATTATCTAATTTTCACAGCAGTTTTTGGATTTGGACATTCTATATTTTATCAAAAAATTTCATTCCAAAATAAAGCTTTTGGTATGTTACCATTATATTGTCCATAAGCTGAAATTTAGATATTTAGGTCATAAAGGTCTTAGTTCGATAAATATTATTCATTCATATTATTTTTCGAGAATTATGGAGCGTGTGTTAAATGCCTATTCAATCTATCATATGTTTTATATACTTTTAGTTTTTAGGATCTTTAAATGTATAGATATTAATTCCCGAAAATATATTGCGAATATGAATGGGGGTAAATACCGTTAAAACATTATCCATAGCAATGGTGTTAATATATTGATGAGTCAAGTCCTTAATGCCATAATAATTTTGATCACTCAATACGATTTCAAATTGATCCACCACTAGTGCTTGCATATATAGATTATCACTAATGTTTAATAATATCAATAGTTAGAGTCCATAAAGTCGTAATATGTTAATTCGCATTTAATATCAATGGTTTTTCATTTCATTGTGCCATACATGAAAACACACATTGTGTGCTTTATGAATCTCATGGGTATGGGCTAAAAATCTCATTAATTTGAATCCAAAAATACATTTTGATTTCAACCTTTCAGAAGAAAGATTTCATCTGTCCAGTCCTATAGATACTATTACACATCTGGGACAATACGCATCTGGAGAAAATATTCACGACTAATATCCATACTTTGATGATCAAAGACTTTCAATATTGGTTTGATATACATGAAGATAATGAAGCATTATCCAATGACGATTAGTGATCAAACACAAATGAATCACGGAAATTTCAATATCAGATGACAAAATTTGTTATATAAAGGATATACAACATAATTTATTATATAGAAGAGTAACATATTATGCTTGGGGCTTCTAAAGCTTCGAAGTGACTAATTCAAAAAAAAAATTAAATAAGACTTGTCTAAAATTGATACACAAAGCCTTATTTCATTGCCCAATTAAATAATTTCATAAATAATATAGATATAACACCCTGGAGTGTGGTATTAAGATAGAAATGAAATATCTAAGATATATGTTCAATGCTTGCCATTAGAAGACGATCAACAGTTGAATATTTTAATATAGTATATCAAATTATTAGTATCTATGGAAAAGAACATTGTGGATAGTTTTACATATATGAGCGTAGTTTATTTATCATTTCCAAACCACGATAGCTCGATTTTTGAAAATAACATAGTTCATTTTTCGCCTTAAAAAATAACCGGCCTTTTGAATGCTTTACATGGTAATTTGTCAGTCACTTTTCCTGTGAAATAACTATGTTGTATGAGTTAATGATAAATATAAACACTAGACATGTCAAGCTAATAGAAAAACAAATAAAAAATTTTATAAAAATTCAAATGAATAGGATAGAAATTAATGAATGAAAACATGTTTTCTAGCTGTAAGATGTCTTCTTCTGGCTGCTGGTACTCAAACTCCAGTTGCTGAAAGTCGCCATCTCGTTCCAGGCAATATCGCTTTAGACTTGTGTATTTTGATTTTTTTTTGCAAGATGTTGAATATCGCATGTAATGTGTGTCGACCGTTTCTACATCGTCAACCAATCTAAAGACGGCTTAAATGTAATAAAATTTTCTTTGATTAATGTAATTCACCTAAATTTGTGAGCATGAGCGCTCTTTTTGGTGGGGCAGTGAAAGGAGGCACCTAAGGTGCATCGAATCAAAACTTTGCGGTCGCTTCAGCGCCCTTCTTCGATGAGGAAGCTTCTGCGATGGACCATGAAATTTGTAAATGGTCTGCAAAAAATAACTTTTTTCTTGGCAAAAAAATTTGAAACTCAAAATTATGATTCAAAAAAGTCATTATTAGAAGTTTAAACTCATAGATATGCTATGCTTTATTGTAATAAACATTAAAATAATAAAAAAAGATGTGATTTACTGAGGAATTGAAATGATAAAATATTTATTGTAATATAGATAGGGAACAGAGGGGCCCATAAGGCCCAGAAGTCTTGTATAGTGATTTAAAGTATTTGTTGATGCATTATTTGGTGTTCGCGCTTTCATATCTTGCAAAATTTCGATCTGAAAGTTCATGGTGCATTGTCTTTGTGATTAATGTAATCTTATGCATGCATTCGCGTTTTGGCTAGCATAATGTTTGTATTTTGATGTTGAAAATAAGAAAAATAAAAGATTGCCATTAAATATCGAACGGAATGATAAAAATAGTGGATGGATCAACGCCACACGGTACCTGAGGGAAAAATTTTATCCTTTAGAATCCATAAAGAAGTAGTTACCATATGAAAAGGCAATTTTTTGAAAAATATTAAAAATCAGAAATTATTATTGTGTATATGGTTTTATTATACTATTTTATGCCTATCTTCATGAAATCAAGGCTGAATATTGAGTTTTTAAATTGTCAACAAAATGTTTGATTCACAACAAGGTCTAATTTTTTTGCATACATATTTACTATCATATGCTGGTATTGAATCCTCATTCTGGCAAATTGATGAAGGACGATAGCAAATTGATGATGGTCGGCAAAAGTTCTCAATTCTTTGGCAAAATCCCCTCAATTGGTCACGATTTTTTTAAGGCGAAAAATAAATTACATTATACATAATATTTCCAATTTCAGCCCATATTGTGAATCTGAGCATGAAAGCAGCTCTTCAACGCGATAAACACGGCAAAAACAAAGACCCAATAACCAAAGACGATCACAAACACATAAAATTCCAACACAAAAAAGTCTTTAAAAACCCAACAAAAACCAAAAATTTCGATGGATTCTGATATGATGAAGTGTATAGAATATAAAAGTAAAGAGTTTATTCTTCACACAAAATTGAGGGCCGAGGTACGATTAAGCCGTCCGTAAACTAAAGAAAATGATTGAGAAGTTTACAAAGATTTTGAATCCATCGATAGCCACATTAATTTTTAAAAGATTTTTAGTAGAAAATGGCGTCTGTTTTCTTCCCAGAGAGAATGGACTATGTTGAATTAGTCAGTCCAGTCCAGTCCGCTGCAGCACTGATCAAAGAAATCGCTGAAAGCGGAAAGATTCAATTAGTTGATAACAATACTGGAAACAAAACAATGGACAAGAGATATACAGAGGTCTACCTTCAATGCGAAGAAGCATCTAGATCACTCTCGTTCATGAAAACACAGTTACAAACTGCTAAAAAACTCCCGCCACAACCAAAGATTCAAGCCGCTTTGAATAACACACCCGAACAGACATTACAGGAGGCTGTCAACACAATCCTTCAGGCTGATGCTGAGTTAAGAGAAAAGACAACAATGTACGAAAGAATTAAAGATCAATTAAAGCAATTACGTGAGAAAAACGCTCTCCTCGAGTTCTATGTTCCTAACCTCGACCAGGATGACATGCAGGACCGCTCTGAAGTATCAGAATCTACAATGCCACTCCCTCATAATGATAATATGGAAATGCAGAGCTTCAACAACCTTCCATCATGCTGTGGCTATGTTGCCAACGAGAGTCTTCAACGTTTGCAGAAAATTATCCTTCGTGTCACACGTCGTAATGCTGTTATTCACTTTGGTAACTCAAACTCAAAGACAACACCGTTCCTCGTCTTCGTTTCGTCAACAGTTGCACTCCAGAAGATAAAAGCCATCGCTCAGTCGTTCTCAAAGAACGTCTACGAGTTCCCAACACAGCCAGATGAGATCTCCAAGCTCCAGCTGGAGATCAACGGGGAAATCGCACAGACAAGGAACGTCGCTACCCAGGCACGTCAAGCAAACTTCGACCATCTTGACCAGATCGCACAGAAGTACTGGGAATGGGACATGAGGATCGTCCGCGAGTCCCAAATCTGGTCCACAATCGACTTCGGCGACTTCTCACGCGAGGAGGGCTACGTTTACTACAATGGTTGGATGCCAAGGAGATTCATTAACGAGCTCGCTCCATTAGCTGATCGTGCCACACACGCTGCTGAGTCTCCAATCAACATCCGTGTCAACAACACACCAGCCGAGAACACAAAGCTCGAGCCACCGTCTTTCATCGAAACAAACAACTTCTCATACTCATTCCAGCTCTTCAACGATGCTTATGGTGTTCCAAGCTACAACGAAATGAACGCTGGTGCTTTCTATTGCATGTATCCATTTTTGTTCGGTATCATGTTCGGGGATATGGGCCACTCAATCTTCTACCTTGCTGTCACCTTCGGTATGTTTATTATGGTCCCAATGATGAAGAAGAAGGGCAACAACATGGGCGGCATGCTTGACATGATCGACAAGCTCAAGTGGTTCTTACTCTTCGCTTCTATCTCATCCTTATACTGCGGCTTTCTTTATAACGAAACATTCGCTCTTCCAATCAACTTCTTCGGTTCCAAGTACGCCAAGGATACAGAAAAGTCAACCTCTTCAATAATCTACTACAAGCAGAAGGGTAAATCTGTCTACCCATTCGGTCTCGATCCAGTGTGGTTCTTCAAGGATAATGAACTTATCTTCTCCAACTCATTAAAGATGAAAATGTCCGTTATTATGGGTATGGCACAGATGATTTTCGGTCTTATCCTTTCCTTCATTAACAACATCGTCAATCGTAACTGGGTTGCTCTTATCTGCCACAGAGTTCCAGAATTGTTATACCTCGTTCCATTCTACGGTTACATGGTCGTCATCATCATTTGGAAGTGGTGCACAAAGTTCCAGGGCAACGACTTCTTCCCAGAAGAGCAGCAGGCAGATGGTGTCAACCTTATTCAGGTTATGATTGGTATGATTCTCAACTTCGGCTCTGAGAACTCCTCATTGCATCTTTATAGTGGCCAATGGGGCGCTCAGATTGTCATTACAACAACATTCTTCATCTCTATCCCACTCTTTTTGATCCTTAAGCCTTGCTTCGACTTCGTCCTTCACCATGGTGAGCCTGGATTCTCTGTCCTTGAAGCTATCGTTATGAACCTCATTCACGTTATTGAGTTCGTTCTTCAGGCTCTTTCACACACAGCTTCATACCTTCGTCTTTGGGCTCTTTCTCTCGCTCACTCTCAGCTTTCCAAGGTTATCTGGGAGCAGTTGTTCCTTCTTGGTTTCAACCAGAAGCCATCTATCGCTTGGCTCACAACGTTCATCGTCTTCCTTTGCTTCTGCGTTATGACAGCTGCTATTTTGCTTGGTATGGAAGCCTTCTCCGCCCTTCTTCACGGTATTCGTCTTATGTGGGTCGAGTTCTGCTCCAAGTTCTACGAAGGCACAGGCTACGAATTCAAGCCAATCTCTCTTAAAAACACACTCAAGAACTTTGGTTACAGCGAATACTAAATACTTTTATCTTTATTCTCTATTGAAATCACAAAGTTTTTTCAGATATATTTTAAAAATCTTGAAATTAAATATTTAATTATTTCGAAAAGATTTTCATTTTAACTGAATAATATGAAATAATATATATGTATGAATGTAACATTTATGATATAAAGGATTTTCCTGGATTGCATACTGTGATGAGAGAAAAGTTTACTGAAAAAAGGATTCTCCAAGAAAAAGAATTATCATTATTGGGAGCATTTTAACATTAACAAGAAGGTTTCCTGGGGGATACGATTGTGTTGGCATTATATAACATTCTGGTATTTTCAAATAAGAAAATTATCATATATTGGTAAAGAAAGTGGTGAAAAATTAAATCAAAAATATGGTACTGTAATATATATAAAAAATAGATTTAAGAAAATATTAATAAAGACTAGAATCAAAGATTTATATGTTAAAATAAATATTTGCGTTTCAGGCATGTGATGAAAGAGATGTTGATGAGTGATATTTTTTTTTTAAAAAAATATCACTCTAAACACTTCGCCATCACATGCGTGAGACTCGCACGCGACTCTCGCACATTGTGATTCTTCTGTCGAGAAAAAAGAAAAAGAAGCAAGCACCACACGTTCCCGGGAAGTCGCCCAGCCCAGTACTGATGTGGCCCGCGACTGCTTAATTTCCAGGTTCGGAATGGAGCTGGATGTTGCCAGACGGGTGTGGCCGCTTCGAAAGGTATGTTTGACGGAAACATATAACACTAAACTGACTTCTCTCAATTTGTTTTTCACGCATGTGATGAAAGAGATGTTGATGAGTGATATTTTTTTTTTAAAAAAATATCACTCTAAACACTTCGCCATCACATGCGTGAGACTCGCACGCGACTCTCGCACATTGTGATTCTTCTGTCGAGAA
>JALKBU010000277.1:0-52306 GCA_023091735.1 Trichomonas tenax
GTTCATTAGCTACTATTGCTATAACATCTTGCTTAATACCTTTCATTCTACAATGGAATGCTATTTCATTATTTTTATTTGTTAATTGATCTATATATGTTTTCTTACCAACAAATATCGATTTATACGATAATGAAGATATACCTGGCGTTATTTCAGCAAAATCACTATGGAATTGTCCAAGTTTTTTACCTATTAATTCTATGTTATAACGTTTCTTAAATTCTTCAGCAAGTACACCGATATCTTTATTAAACGTATGTAAACTATCTTGATAGAAAATACTTAAACCAAGATCTTCAGCTGCACAAAACACTTCATTCATAATCGCAATATTAGATGAAAATAATGATATAATATCAAATAATATGTAAAATGAAATGCTTTACTTGAAAAAAGATATTTAAAATAATGAAAATTTAAAGTAAAAATTGATATTTATAAAAAAGAAAAATAAATTTTTGAGAGAGAAAGAAAAAAATAAATTCATTGTCAGATCTGATTTAACTTTCAATGACTGATTCTCAAGAAGTTGCCGAAATTCCTTTCTCAAAAGACAAATTCAAGCAACAGAAGGTTCTGGCGTCAAAACCGTTCCTTACTCCGTACCTCGCCGCTGTCATTTACGCTGGTTTTGCGTTAATATCTGTTATTATTGGCATAATCATACAAATATCGAATGATAACGTGTTCGAGCAGGAGCTGAAGTACAGCTGCGATGGAAATACAACAGAATGCGACGTTAAATTCAAAATTCAGAAAGAAATTTCTGGAAATTTGCTTTTGTACTATCAATTACGCGATTTTTACCAAAACCATAAAGCCTATGCACATTCCAAGAGCTGGAATATGCTGAAAGGAAATGATTTTAAATTAGAATTCAAGAAGACAAAATGCCAACCTAAAGCTGTCGGCCCTTCGAATGTTCCGTGCGGTGCTCTGCCAATGACAGTGTTCAACGATACTTTCAAGGTCACATCTCAAGATATGGATCTAAGTGATAAAGATATCACGTTCAAAACATACAGGAAGGTGTTCGCACACTCCAAGAATGTCTCTGACTCAGAATACAACTATTGGCTTCGCGACCAATACGCAGAAATTTTCCCAGGAGAGCAACAAAATGAACACTTTATAAACTGGGTCCAGGTTTCTCCTTTGAAGACATTCAGGAAGCTCTATGGATACATTTCTCATAAATCCGGAAAATTTGAGAAAAACGCAGAGATTACGATTCATATTTCTGATAATTATCCAGTTAAAGAAGCAGGATTCACGAAATACCTTGTCATCGCACAAACAAACTTCCTTGGTGGCAAGAATAAGTTCTTTGGCGTGTTTTTCATCGTTCTTGCCTCATTTTCACTTGTTGCAACCGCAATATTCGAAATTTTGTACTTAACGAAGTCATTGCCGCTCTACAGATGTCTAAAAATTGGCAACGAACACAGCGAATTTATTGAACCTCTTATTTAATAATTCGGAATTTTAAACATAATCTTGTTTTTATAAAATTTTTGTTTAAATTGTCTGAGTGAGGATAGACTCTGTGAGCGTCTCCTTCTGTTTCCATCCTTTCTTGAAGCAAATAAAGTAAACACAGAGAATGACAGCAATCAAAATAATTCCACCAAAAGCGGATGATGCTGCGATAATGATTGTGAATCTTCTTCTTTTTGTTCTTCGAGCATCTTCTCCTGATGATGGCTCTGGGTTCTCTGTCGGCTTCGCTGTTGGTTTAGCTGTTGGATCAGGAATTGTTGGGCAATCTTTTATTATATTAACGTTGACACCTGAAAATATTTTTAATGGGTATTTGGATGAAACATGGACTTCAACACTGTTTTCTGATATGTGATTGACGAGTGCTGTGCCACCAACAGCTTTGAGCCGCAGTAAATAACAGTCTTCAATGAATCTGTGCTGCTAAACGCTTGATTTTCAATTTCGTTTATTGTGCCAAAGAATTTAATTGTATTAAGTTTCATGCATCCAGCGAAAGCATTGTTAGAGATTTTTTTTGATGTTTTTGCAGAGAAATTTGATTTCATGAAGGTCAGAATTGTATGAAAAGACATTTGATGGAATATTTGAGATATTGGAAGGAATAACAATGGAATAAACACCAATATCGTTCAATGCATAGCTGTCGATTGTATTAAGTGATTCAAGAAGTTCAATCTTTGTCAGTCGAGTGTTGTGCCTGAAAGCATGTGACCAGAATTGTTCAACAATAGGTCCGAGATTGACTTCTCTGAGATAGTTAGACAAGAAAGCCATTCTTGGAATAATTTTAATTTTTGATGGAATTGTGATTTTATAAAGACTGTTAAACTTGAAGCACGAATTTTCATTGTATGTGAGACTCTCTGGAAGATCAATCGATCTCAGAGCGCATCCTTCGAAAACAGAGTTCATCATGTTTGCAAGTTTTGGACCTAAAGTGACTTTCCCCAATGATCTGCATTTGTCATTATCGCAGATCGATGTAACAGAACTAATATTAGTTTCAAGAAGACTGTCGCAGTTTGCGAACACATAGTCATTCAGAACAAAGACTGATTAAGGAATATTAATGCGAAGCAATCCTTTGCATGACTGAAAAGAGTACATTCCGATCGGAATGTGTCTTTGGGAATTGAATTGTTTCAAGATTTGATGCATACAAAAAAGCATATTCCATGATATCTTTGATTGTGTCTGGAATCACAATGTCTTTGTTTCCATTGCCCTGTGGGTAAAGATAAAGGATTTTAAGGTCTTGGTCACAGAGAGCATTGAGATTAGGATCTGTCTTAAAGAAATGATTTCCTTCAGCGACATTGATCTTTGTGAGTGTCTTGATCGCTCCTAAAGCAGCCTGGCCGATGGAATTGACGGTTGTTGGGAATTCAACGAAGTTTGTGTTGAAAAAAGAATAATTTCCAAAACTCTCAACACTGTCTTGGAAATCGATGGATGAAAGAGATTTGCATAATCTGAAGCAATAATCTGGAATGGTTGTCATCGATTTAGGAATCCTGAATAATTTAATGGAAGTGCAGTCTTGAAAAGCTCCCGATTCGATGAAATATTCATCGTTGCTATCAAGACAACAAGTTTTGTATCATTTCTTCCGTTTGGGAAAATATCAGTGATATCATCACTTGTATAGTTTGCATCCGCTGTAATAGTGAATATATTTGTTTCCTTATCATAAACAAACGAATTAGTGCAAATAGAACGCGAACAAAAAGCAAAAAAAACATAAAAATGTCAAATTGACAGTGGTTGAAAATTTTAAGATTATATTTTTGACATGTAAATAAGAGAATATCAGATGTTTTTGTTCTGAAATGTTTTAACCACTTTCGATCTGATATTAAATGATTCTTTCATTGCCTCTGACTGGTGTTTTTCAAATTTGTCCCATGCAACATTAGCTTTTAACCTTTTATTTTGCATATAAAAAAATTGTTAATTAGAAGAATTTTCCGCCATTTCTTTCATGACCTGCTTGTAGTTCAAGTAGCTACCAATGGATGTGTCAACCATGATTTCGCCGCCTTCTTTGAAGATCGCTGCAACTTTCGCAGCTTCCATTCTCTGGTGGGAGCCGGTGAATGGTTGGACTTGGATATCCTTGATTGAGTTACGTGATACGACAGAGTTTTCTGTCATCCACAAATCGATATCGATCGGAGCCAATGGTATTGGATTCTCAATCTCTGTGTCGCCAGTGAGTGTGCTGTATTCGCACTTTCCGATCTTCTCGACAACAGAGCTCCACTTGACTCTATCGACAACGCAGTACTTCTGGGACTGAACAGCTCCTGTCTGTGTATGCGTCTGAGCGTTTCTCAAGAATGTCTCTTGAACGAGAACAGCTTCTGTCGAGGAAACTCTTGTTGAGAATTCGACAATCTGCGAGAATGGTGATGCAGAGTCCTTAACATTGGCAGACTCAATGATGCAGCGAACGACGTTGAAGACAGCATCGATCATATCCGGCGCCGAGTGCATAACGAGCGACATGAGAAGTGGCGCAGCATCAAGGACAGCCTGAACGTTGACATTGCACAAATGCATAGAGATACCAAGGATGAAAGCGAATGGAGAAGTGCCCTGCGGCTGATTTAGTGTTGTGTAAACATACTGCTGGAGATCTTCATTGAATGCGCAGCATTGAGAAATCAACATAAGAGACTCAAGTGTGCTGGAAATCTCTTGGTCATCAGTAACAATGTTTGTGTATGGCTGTATGTTCTGGAGGGCAGAGAACATCTTGAAGATTGTTGGAAGGAACAAAACGAGAAGCGTAACAGGAAGATTGACGTTGTTGTTCTCCTTCAGGCGATTGTAGATTGCAAGAAGCAGACCAATAAGTGACTCCTGGCGTGAAAGCGATCCGAAGAGTGGAGCAATTGATGTGACAGTGTCTTCCATCATCTCTGGTGACAATTTGCTGTACAGGATGTACTTGGCGAAGATGGCGAGGGCAGCAATGCAAAGGCCTTCTTCTTCCGGATACTTGATGAGTGGGTGAACAACTTCAGCGATCATCTTCATGACTGGAGCGAATTCGCGGTCATCCATCTTCAAGTCGACGATGCCTTCGAGAGCCTTGAGTATGGATGAGATGTAGAAGCGGCGTGTCTCATTGGGAGCAACAACAACGACAACTTTGAATGAGGAAATGAGCTCTTGAACGAGTTCTGTGTTGAGTGGCTCAAGAATCTCGGAGTACAAAAGTGCAGCACGACCAGCAATGAGAAGATCACCGCATCCGCAGGCCCACTTGAGTGCTTCACGGCCCCACATTTCAGCCTGCTCAGACTTGTTGTGCTTGCGAAGGAAGATAGCGAACTGGTGAGTGAAGTCGACGATTGATGTTGCTTCCTTGCGATACTGTCTGAGCGTGAATGAGCTCGTTACATCGTCCTTCTTGTCCTTCTCCGTGAACTCGACGCCTGGTGCACGCGCCCAGATGAGAGAGCATGGGGGAAGGAAGATCTGTGTCAGTGATTCTGGGCACTGCGGTGTAGACCAGAGGATGATGAGCATGAGCTCTGAGATGAGAGCTGGCTCGAGATGGAAGAAGATGAGGCAGAAGTTGATGATGATGTGCATGTGGTTTGCGATTTCGCATGGATATGCCTGCGAAAGATCTGTCAATGTCTTCAAGATGGCGATGTATGACTGTGTGTCGCGTGTTGGTGGTGGTGATTCTGGAGAAACTCTGCCCTGCAGTGTGTTGTTCCACCAGCAGGCAAATGTCAATTGCCTGACGAGCTCCTCGATGATGATCTTGGAGTGGTGCTTCGCAAGGTGAAGGATAACGACTTTAACGGACTTCTCGTTGAGGACATCTTCAGCAGCCTGGACTAGGAAGTGGATAATAAGGTGTAAGTTCTTATCATCATTTGCCAAGCCATTCCACAATCCGAGGTAATGCGACTGTGAGTTCTGTTCGATTGATGGAAGAATGTCAAGAACAGAGCTGAGAAGTGTGTATGGGGTGTAGAGGACGAAGCACGATGGCCAGTTGTTGACAGTGTCGAGCTTCAAGTTCTTCATGAAGCAGGATGTGATCTGAAGCAGCATGGCTTTAGTGCTCTGGTTCATGAATGAACCCTTTGCGCTAGTTGTGATCTGCATGAAGACCTCCTGGATCAAGACCTCTGTGATCTGGGGAAGATACTCAGCGAAAATCTCGGCAACAGTCATGATGATGTCTTCTGTGATCGAGACGTGCGTTGAGAAGAAGGACGGTGCGAGTTGGTTGAGCTTCTTGACGAATGCAGCAGTCTTAGAATCATCCTTGTTCAAAATGTGGTGAACTGTTGGTGCAATTCTCTGAAGGAACTTGAAAGAGATGGATCTGAGCATGAAATCTTCGTGCAGCAAGTAGATGAGGCTGATTGGGACGAACTTGCCTGTCATCTCAGCAAAGTTCTTGTTGCGCTTGACGTCTATATCACTGAGGCTGCTCGTTGAATCGAAGGATGAGAACGTCTTGATTCTGGACATTCTCTTAAGGCCTGGAGAGAGTGACAAGAACGAGTTCGTGCGTGAAGAAAGACTCATTGTGCCCATCTTCTCGTTGATCTGATCAACGAGAACTTTTCTGATGTCTGTGTTCGATGTCGTGAACTGCAAGCAAACGGCCATGAAGAACAATGGAGCAAGCTCTGGTGGGGCGTTGTACGCGTATGAAAGGAACACAGGAAGCATGTACTCATAGTGCGTTGACAAGATGTACTGAAGAACAGAGTGTCCATCCTTCTCGAGGTTGATGATGATCTGCTCCAAATCGTGTGTCATGTTGTATGTCTCGTTGAAGATCGTGATGACTCTGATGAAGGCGATGATGGCGAGTGAAGCAGCTGTCGACAAGTCGAAGAATTCAGCACTGTCGCTGTCAGACAACTTACCCCAGTTGACGAGGAACGCGAGGGTGATTTTGCGCTGGCTGTCAGGCCAATCCTTTGAGTTGAGCCATGGATTTGGTTCTGGCATTCTGATTGCGCCATCAGCTGGATAAAGCTTAAGCGGTAAAAGAGCGCTGAGGAAGAAGTTGACAACCTTGCAATATCCAATGCAGACAGACTTGCGCTGCTTGAGTTCTGGCTCATTCATCTGAGAAACATTCGTGAATCTTCTTGAACCATTGATCTTACTTTCAAGGAAGTATGCTTCTGCAGCTCTGAAGTACTTAGCGAAGGCATTCTTTGCCGCGTCCTTTGCGGCGAGAGCGAGCGTCATGTTTGAGTTCTCAACAATGAGGCCCATGATCTCTGTGATGTACTTCAGGAGCGTTGGGTTGGAAGAAACAGGGTTATTCTCGATGAATTCACCAAGAACAGGGAGCAAGTCGCAGAGGATTGTCCAGTGGATGTGCTTGAAGAAGGAAACGGAGTTAACAATTCTGTTTGGATGCTCTGGATCGTCTTCGAGGAATGTGACAATCAATGTTGCATACTTGATTGTCGTCTTTCTGTTATCGTGCATCTGCTGAAGGATCTTACCGTTCGTTGTGTTGAAGATAACGGGATTCCTGTAGTTTGCGACGCACTGTCCATCATTCATCTCGGCGCTCATCTTTGTGTAGACATCCCGTGACAAAACAGGAGAGGAGTGCGTTAAAACTGTCAACAAGTTCTGATACAAGATCATCTGTGTTGCTGGAAGATCGCATGGCGCTGTTTCCTGGTCAAATGTTGCGATTGCTTGGGAAATGATTGTGTATGTTCTAGCAAGAACTGGTGCGCAGTTTGGCTTGTGGAGTGCGCACATTGCCTCTTCGATGTAGTACTGGAACAGTTTGTCATATCTTGATGTTGCGACTTCAGCGAATGTGCAGAGGTTATCTGTTGGTGGTGGAGTATCGAGTCTGCTTGTGTTGTGGACATAGATGTGGCCTCTAACTGCAGCAGAAATGAGAGACGAGTTATCATTGAGTGTGTCGAAGATTGGGACTTCTACGTCCATTCCAGAAGCGAATCTCTGAAGTCTCTCAACGAAGTTCAAAGCAAGCTCACGGATCTCAACAATTGGATAACAGATGAGCAACAAGAAGATGCACTGACCCTCGATGACGAAGTTCTCGATCTGCTCTTGCGCAGCAACTGGTGGAAGCGTCCAATCGAGAAGTCTGACGAGGAAGAGAAGAAGAATGAAGACATGGTGTCTGTCATTGCATGTCCTGATCTTCTTGATGAGTGCATTGTAAATGATGATTCTCGACTGCTCGTTCGTGATGAAGATCATGTTGATGACGCGGAGTGCATAGTATGAGATGGATCTCGATGATGAAAGAGCTGTTGCAAGAAGATTATCAATACGGTCATTAGCGGAAAGATCTGATGTGTTGATGATACGCGGAAGGAATGAGAGCATCTTGATTGTGAAGAGCTCTGATTCTGTGACAGTTTCGTATGTGGAGAAGTCATTTGTCAAGTCGTAGCCCACTGAATCATCTGTGAATTCCCATTCCTGAAGAGCCTTTGTCACCGTCTCCGTTGACTTGAGGATCCTTGACTTTGTGGATTCGGGAAGTGGCGATGTAGAGAATGGGAGGCTAAATACTGGAAATTCTGTGGATTCACTCAACTCGAAGCAATAGGTATCGTTGGTGAACTCCTTAGGAACAATCTGATCAATGGACTTAAGAAGCAGTGGCTTAACTTGCATGAAGAAAGTTCTAATGTTAGCATCGACACGGAATTTCTTGTTAAGTGGCGAATTTTGTGCCCAATCAGCAAACTTCAAGTGCGGATCGACAAGCTGGGAGAGGCATGCGTGGACAGACAAAAGAGACCGATCTTCACCGAGCACAGATATCAAATTAGGAATAGTTGAAAGCATAAAGTACTTGAAATCACGTGATGCGAAATTAACAAGAATATCACCAACGAGATCAGGGAAATTTTCAATTGGACAATCCTGGACGAAGTGCTTGAAGAATAGATTAGTGTATGAGTCAGCGGAATGCTGGTTCTGCTGTAGCTCGTTGATAAATGAAATTTCAATACCATAGTGTGCTTTTGCGTTATATGCGCCCCATTCCCAGAATTGGGTGCTTCTAGATATATTTGGACCACGTATCACTGTTAAGAATGCATTTAATTTAGCTTCTAATTTGTTCAAACGCTCTTTCTTCTTGAGAATTCTTTCATTTAAAAAGTTTGTAAATTCTTTCTTGTATAAATCATCGTGACGGATAATAACGACTGCGCAAAGCATAAGGTACCACTTAACAGTTTCCTTGTCGCTTGCCATTCGATTTGCAATTTTGAATATCTTTTCTAACGATCCTTTGATGTTTGTAACAGCTTCAGGCTTTATCTGTGTAAGCAGTGAGCACAATGATTCGGCCCACATATCAAGGGATCTTCTATCTTTTTTGAGATGATCGGAGTAATCAGCGAATTTATCAACGAAAGATTTGTATAATTCGAAGTTAACGTCTTTGTCAACGCCGAGTCTTATGTATCTGTTAAGTAATAATGCCAAGCCGATATCGTACTTTTGGAGTCCAGAGTTGAATTTCTGGATGAGTTCTTTGAGGTGCTCTGTGGATAATATCGAGAAAATGACAGAAAACTGCTTAACGATTTGAATACGAAGCGGTTCTTCATGTTCCTCGGTAAACTTCGATGCCATCTTGTAACCAATGAGGATAAGCGAATGGTAGTAGATTGTCGATGGATCCTCAGTCAGAATTTGAGCAACGCAGTCTGCAAAGAATAACGTCAAAAATAAGTCGAGTATGTCTTCGAAAGCTTGATCCATCGCGATTTTCGGAATAATACGGTTGTATAAGTCGCATTTAGCTCTGATTGGAAGGAGTTTGAAGAGAACTGAAATTGCCGCATTTGGTGAATTTCGTCCTACATCGACAAAATCGCTCACACACTTCGTATATGAGCTGTAGCTGTGCGGGAAGCGCGTTAAAAGCTGCTGTAAAGCTGGTGTGTTGAAATTAACTTTTCCAGACTTCCTTTCGACGGCAACAGACAAATCTCGTTCAAACTTGTTCGCTATGCTGATCAACTGGTCCTCGATGCTCGGGAAAATGGCTAAAAGGATATCAGTTGAGCTGAGAACTTGATTCTCCATTTTTTTAATTTTATGATTTTATGAGTCTGAAAAATTTGTCACATCGAGTTTTTTTGTTATCTATACATCACATAAAGGGTATTTATCAAGTTTTTAGATGATGTGAGTTGTAATTTCCACGAAAAAAGTTGTGTTTTCGCTCTGAGACCTTTTGATATATACTGTATTCCTCCATTGCAAACTAATTTTTTGTGACAGACTATCATTTCCGTTAATTTTTTTCACAATTGTTAAAATTTGAGTTGTTCATGAAGAATACTTGTATACCATCTATCTATCAAAAATAGGAATTATGGCTTAAATATACATGACCAATAACATATTTTAGACATAATTTAATGAATTTCGAGTTATCCGAGGAACACAGTTGGAAATCAATCACCTACAAAATTCTATGACTTGGTGTGAAATATCTTTAATCAACAGCAAATTTTAGACAAAAAATAATTAACTTCGTGTTATCCAAGGAATACTGTTAGGATTCAATTATCCACAAAATTCTATGACTTGATGTGAAATATCTTTAATCAGCAGCATATTTTTAAAAAACAATATTATATATTTCATATTGAAATGCCCAATTATCTATCCGGTAATTTGACTTTTTATAAAATATTTTCGATCGGTACCACACATTTGAGTATTTTTTATGACTCATTCATGAATTTGAGCACAAAATAACAGAATTAAGGAGCTTCTAATGAGATTGCTGATAGAGTTGTTTGTTAAAATAATGAGAAAAATACAATATCTAAATTTATTCTAAAACTACAAATAAAAATAATAATAATATATAATCTATACAGATGGCGGAGAATCTTCTACTGCTTGTGCTTCTTCCTCTTCATTAGCTGGGTTCAAACCAATTAACTTCGTAATAATACCATCTCCGAGACCGCCAAATTCTAAGCATGCTTCCTTCAGTGTTCTGTGGAGCTCTTCTGGATCCGTCTGGAGCTCGCAGAGAGCATTGTAGACATTTGATACATCCTTGTCCTCGAACGTAAAGTGCTCGACCGAATCGAATATCTGGCCAAGCACCTTCTCAGCGATCAATGCTGAAACAGCCGTTTCAATTGGCGGCGAGAATGCGCCCTCTGTGATATTCGAAAGAACTAAAAGAGATGTAAGCGTGAAGATGTCTGAGTTAGGCTTTGATACCTTTTGGATGATGTTGGAGGCAGCAGAAACCTGTAACGTAATTGGATATCCGAGAGAAGGTGCGTTATTGATGAGGCAGTTGTCGAAAACAACACGATACTTGATCCTGTCTTCGTCAGCAACGTCGAAGTAATCCCAGATTGATGTGACGAGCTTGCAATACTGAGAAAGCAGCCAATCAGTATCAGCTTCTCTTGACTTTGTTGTCGGGAATGTGAAAACAATCGCTCCACAATCAAACTCGCACCATGGAGCCATTGAGAAACACGTCTCATCCCAAATTCCTGGCTGATCCAAGATTGCGTGAGGGTACTGAATGACGTTTGTGAATGAAGCAGAAACAGATTTCTGCTCTTTGCTGTCAGTGAGATACAAGTAAATGATACCTCCCGTTGGCGAAGTTAATGCCATCTTCTTCTGTGCCTGCACTGTTCTGTATATAACGGGCCATCTCGGCCATGGAAAGTCTGTTTGAAGGAGGTCTTCCGTGTGAGATCCGATCTGAATGGTGACGTTCTTCCAATCATCATTCTTGAACTCGATCTCCATGCAGATACCTGGAAGCGCCCACAGTCCTGTTGTGCTCCACGACTTCTCCTCGATATCGATCGTGATGTCAAAAGAACTTGTTTCCGTCTGTTCAATTGTTCCAGGAAATTCATTGATATCTGGAAGCATGAGGCACTCATGCGGATCAATATTTTCTGTGATACATAGCATAAGCTCAGCTATGCACTTTTGAACATCTGTTTGGCAATAAGTCGAACCTTTTCTGAATTTTGTTCTTTCTAAATATCTGTAGCACGACCTATAGCAGGAGTGGACTTCTGTTGGTGCGTACATTCCGCATGCAATAATGTGGAATTTGAGTACATCAATTTTGTCCTTAAATGAAGAATCATAATTTATATGCTGACAAGTAGCATTTTTGAACCTCTGGATGATCTTTACAAGTGAGTTTTCACATAGAGACTGGAAGTCATTCGTTGTGTTTGTGCTTAAATACGGAGTTTCAAAATCGACTGAGATTGGAACATAGCAAAGACCACATTTTGATATATAATCGTTGACAATGAACAAGTCTGTTGTTTGCCCTGGGTCGAAAAAGACAGCAATTCCTGCGCCATTATTCAAATAAGTCGTAACGGCGTCAGCGTACACATCAAGGTTGAAAGAGCTCGGAATCATCAAGAACTTGTATTCTGCCAGATCGCTTGGCATCGCATTTGCGAATTCGATGTTAAATTGCATTTTTGAGAAAAATTTTGTGATATGAGCGCATGTTTCTGTTCGAAAGCCAATAGCAAGACATTTCTGACTGTTCTTTGATGGCCCGCATAAGAAAGAGATTGAATTGAATAAAAATTGTTTTGTATCGCGATGTTTGTAAATTTTAGGATCGAAGTATGAAATCTGTGGAAAACATATGATCCTGGATCTGTTCTGTACATAAGCTGCCGCTGCCGGGAGTTTGCAATTTGATTGGAAAGAATTTTTCATCGGCATGTGCGCTAAGAAGATTGGGAATGAGGATTTCGAGAAGCATGTTACTGGCGCCATGTTATTTGGTACCGCAATTGTATTTGTGCTTGTTAAAATCTCATCAAAATAAACCATATTAACCGTATCCAAGTCGATTGAGACTCTAGATTGGGATCTCGCAGCCGCTACCGGATCACTTGATAACTGGTTGACACGTTTCTTATAAGTTCCGGCGTCGCCAGATGGTGATGATGATGAACAGCCCAATTTGGAAAAAGCTACAAGAAATTTTCTTTACATTAAATAACGATTCCCTTCGCAGTCAAAAGTGAAAAATATTGTGTGGGAATTGAGAGGACTTGTCACTTTTTGTGTGAAAAATAAATCAAAAATAAAGCGTATTTTTACAAATCAACAACAAAGGCATAGGATATAGAAGAGTGCTGAACCAAAATCAGCGAATTTGAGCGGCAAATATAAATTTGATTTCCCAAAATGTCAAGCATAAGGATTGATGGCTTGAGGGATACAAAAAGGGGTGTCAATTAAGGATTCGAGGTTAAATTGAGGAAATGAAGGGTCTGGGATCGCTTGAGAGCGAACGCTCCCGTCAAAGTTTTTGTGTGAAATCGTTAACCGAAAAAGCATAACTTTAAAATAATGATGTATGGATTATGTAAAAATCACTTTCACTTTAAAATTATTTTTCGAAAACAAGTTGACGAACGGGGTATGCAGGTTTCTAAAAAACTGACAATAAGGTATTTTTGTAGATTGTCAAATTGGCCTCATGCAAAAAAAACTGACATTATTAATAATGTGTCTGGATGGCACTGCTGCAAGCCAAAGAATTCGTGAACAATTCATTGGGTGGCAACGTTGCAAGCCAAAGAATTCGTGAACAATTCATTGGGTGGTTCCACTTGAGAATCACAATTTATACATTACGTGTCATATTCTGATGTGTAAAATTTATAATCTGACGTGTAAATCTGTCACCTTTTCTTGAAAAGTGGACCACTTGTTGAAGAACCCTCCAGCCGCATCAAATACTTTTCATATTTTGACGGCAAAGAGAACCAAAATAAAGTCATGTCATTTTCCCGTTAGTCACTGATCAGAGGGGTTTCAACTCTCTATTTTTGCCCCTGGACACTTTCAAGCTACCAGACTTAGTGTGTAAGCTTGCAAAGGCACGACGATGCTTACACTCCTTTTTCAATTCACAATTCGCCTTTTTAACAAAGATGCAAATCATATTCTTAGTGAAAGGTGGTTTTTAACACGAGAAGCATTGAGAATATAACACACAAGCTACTTTCATCAATATTATCATACTAAAACCTCGATCAAAAGCCTTTATCGTTGATTTGGAAATTCAATTTCGTCAAGAATCCGAAATAAGACTGATCAAAGCTTTTCAAATTTATACTTGAGTAACACGTAGTTAGAATTTCATGTACAATTATTCATTATTGTATAAACTTCTAGTTTTAAAATGTCGATTTACAAGTTTGAAAGCATTTTATTAAATGAAATGCAATATATTGTCTTTGAAATTAATCCTGCATAAAATGAGCTTATGAATTTAATCAATAAATAAATAGCAAAATATTTACTTTAAATAACAGGATAATTATTCTCGTAACACCTCATACATGTCATCTCTTACATCACAGTTTACTTCTTTTAAAAAAACAAACACAAAAGGACTTAGATCTTGTTCAGTAATATTGATACGAATCTTAACAGGGTGCAGCACATTTTCTTCCTGTTGCATCTATAATGAGCCTGTCAGAAATACGTTTTTTGGAGTGATCCGTTACATTGTTTTGTGCCAATTTGTTAGTTGAATATAGTATTGTCTAACAGTTTGATATTGGAAAAACTAACCATGTAAAATGTAAAGTGTTTAGTTGGCGAGGCTTTCGAAACCATTGGCGGCTGATTTTGGGATTTTACTAACGTATTTTTGAATAATTCTTTTTATTCTCGTTGTATATTGGCTTTCATTGAATTTTAAATTGTGCAACTTACTGAATTATTATTACTGTCACTAATAAACCAATTTTATTTTATCCATTTATATAAAGGGAAATGTTTGCGAAAAGGGATCTATAATAAAGGGTGTCTTAACAATATTAGGGGAAGGTGTATATAGGGGTAGTTAAAAATATGCACTGGACTAAAGAATGTACCCAGTTGTTCGAAACAGCGCTGGTGCGTTTTTTCCTTTTTTGAGTCACCTTTCTGTAAACAAGATTTTTAGTGTCACCATTGAATAAAATTTGTGAATGTTGGTTTTATGGTGTAGTGGCTTAGTTAATGCTAAAGGTTATATATGCCATTGTTTCGACTTTGTAAAAGCCTTTTTATTTTTTTTTTTTATTTTTCTTTTTTTTGAAAAAAAATATATTTTAAAATCAATGAAATGCATTATATATAAGATATACATGGTATAGTGGTGTCAAAAAAATACCATATCTTGCTCATCCGGCAGGAAAATTATATTTTGAAATTTATTATTATTTCATTTATCATGCTTTTAATTGAATATCATTTCTCCATAGTTAGTGGATACTATTTATATTATTAGTTAGAATGACTCAAATATGCAGAAAAATTTCTTTGATGAAAACAAAAGATTCAGTTTTTTCAAACATTTAAGAAGGGAAAAATGAAATCCGAATAATGACTTGGATTTTATAATTATTACATAATGAATGCTGATTGAGCAAATCGTTAAAATAGACATTTTCAATTTTTTTTCATTCATTTTTGAAAAACGTTAGATTAAGGAGTATTATATAGTGAAAATGTTCCACATTAAGAAAATATTTAATTTCAAATACATCCAATGAATTACATTAAAGTTTTTACTAAGATTTGATATGATAATTTATTTATATATTGCTTTAGTAGTTATAATTAAGCAGATGATTCCTTGTATGATACCAATAACAATGAGAGAATTAAATTTACATGAATAAGCGTAATCATCATTATTTTGTGAAAAACATCAGTAAAACTTCAACGTTTTGTTGGATTTGATTGATGTTCTGTGTATGGAGGTGCTAGAATTCGTCTGTATTTTGCGATTCTGAACTCAAATATGAGAAATTATTGTTTTTCGTGATTGAATACTTTTGGACCTAAAATTGTTAACGGTATGATAATATTTTTATTACAGAATTGGATAGTGTATACAATTTATTTGGAGAACTTGAAGCCAAAATTAATGATCATCGTATGAATTTCTGAGATATGAAGAAATTACGTAATTTATGAGCTGATTTTTTGAAGTTTATTGGTACTCCTGTATTGCATGGTATGCATTAATTCATGCGGAAAAGCCTCAGCTAGCAGTTTACATATGAGTTTGGGTTAAACAGCGTTGAACCATCCATTAAAAAATGAATCTGACAATATGACATGTAAACACCCAAAAAGGCAGAGGGAGTGTCTAAAGTATTGTGAAGCTGGGTATTATGAAATGAATTAAAAATATGATTATATTTCTGTCTCTTTGTGTCAAAAAATGGTGGTAAAATTATGGGGAAAAAGGAATCAAAATTATGATGATTTATTAGTGTTCAAAGATCCTTTCTCTTCTGAAATTCTAAAATTCCTTATGACAATACCTGAATTCAGCAACAGTGATCTATAATATTCACCACAGTGTAGTGAACATAAATTTAGAAAATCACTCATTAATTGAGTCGAGAAAACAAGATTTTTTCGCTTCATAAAAATCATTTTTTTTTATTTCTTTACCATATCAAAAAAGCTTTGAATCTCCAGTTACGATGATATTTATTTAATGACACTATAACATGTTATTTAAATGCATATTCTCTATCATTATATAAAATTTCAATAATATATTATAATCCTATAAGGAGTTATAACATATTTAATTTCAAATAAATTTTTTATGAAATATTTGATAATTTATTCCATATTAGGATGCCTTGATGATTGCAATAATTTTTTGGGCTTTTTATTAAAGATTAAATCATTGAATGAATCTTCAAAATGGAGATTCGATTTCGAGGATGAAAAAGTTTGTATCATATTCAGCATTCAATGTATATGATGAAAACACGTTCAATTTGCTCGCTCCTTCGATTATATTAAAAACATTAAAATTTTTATTGCATTTGAATGATCAAATACAGAAAACATACTCGAATGTTTACCAAAATATCATTTCTTACTTTGAAATCCCTCAAATCGACACAGATAAGATAAAAGATTTAACATCTCTTCAACATCCAGTCAAAGACAAATGTGACTTAATTTACTATACGAAGCATAACATACTGAATCTCGACATGAGCTTTTCAAACTTTCTAAATCCTATATTTAATTTTGAAAATTCTCAATATGCAGATATCTCGATAGATTATCAATATTTCATCGACATATACAAATTGATATTCCACGAAATAGGATTAAATGAAAATTCATTTTCAATAATAGATTCGACAAATTTTAATGGAATTGATGAGCAAAAAAGATTGATACTGTTATTTGGTACCAATGCTATGCAAAAATCTAATGATGTATTCAAGAATCACACACCTTTCGCATTTTTAGTATATTATCATTTTCTCTACGTTATTGTTCAAAAAGAACATGATAAATACGAAACATACGGCATACCTAAGAAAATACTAGATATAGAATCAATTAAAAAAATACCCGGAATTATTGGAATAATTTATTTACCAAATGATTCCAAAGAGATTCCAAAGCCGGAAGAAAGGATAGTTAATGTGTACAGCAATCAGCTAAAAGTAGAAAGAATGACAGCAAAAGAGTTATTTTCGCACAATGGAACATTTATTATCGACTATACTGATAAATACGGATTTAACAAATATTCGACGACAAATGAATATTTAAGCGATTACATGGAGTTCCCTCTTAAATCATCGATTGATGTACCGAGCAAAATGGATAACTACTCGCCTTTCATATACTACAAGCAAATAGATGATCCTCTCGATCTTAAATTCGAAAGCCAACTAATCACATGTCTTCCATCGGGATATGTTTCAGTGAAAAAGTTTGCAAAAGATTTGCCCGATGATGCAAGACTCTGCATTGTTCGTGATCACCACATAATAGACTGTTACCATGATGATGAAAAGATCAGTTTTGGCCTTGGATCATTAGTTTTGTTAAAAATATTCTCTTTAGGACCAAAACAAGACTCTAAAATATTTTGGGTTCATTTTGTTGACTCGAAAATGAAATTCATTTATTGCCCAATCTTGATAAGAGCGAGCAAGAAATCTTTCGAAAATAACTTTGATACTCAAACACTTATGAAAGCGTTTCCTCCTGAATTCCAAAACAAAGAAATCAAAAGAATATTTGGATTCAAAGCAAACGAGAATCATGGAACTAAAAGTCGCGTGAAACTCATTTCTAAAAGTCCATTCGATTACAAAAAGCTTGCTGATCTACTTGATTATATTGTTATTTATTCTCTTGTTTAGTAAAAAATGTATATTAATATATTTATGATATTTAACAACAATTTGATATATATAGAACAAAAAAAATAAAACACAAAAAAAATGGAAAAGTTATTTTCTGATAACTGGATCGATTTCGTTTGCAACTGTATCGATTTCTTCTCTTGATTCTCTGAGTAGCTCAAGGAATGTCTCCCAGAAGCGCTCGCCGTGCTTGTAGAGTTCAGGATGCCTTGTTTCATTGTAAATCTGGCAGTTCTTTCTGATTTGGTGCATATCTTGGTAAAAGTTTTCGACAGTCGTGTACTCCTCGTTCTTGACACGTCTCTCGATATCCATGATGCACTTCGGATTCTTGATGACTTTGTAATAATCCGGAACATATTTCTTCTGCACTGGCTCAACGAATACTTCCCACTGTGGATCTCCTTTGAGCTTCATAACGATTTCGCGCAAAAGCTCGTTGAAGCGAGTGACAGGAGACTTCGATCTTCTTGATCTCACAACAGTTGTTGTTTCAGGAACATCGTCATCATCTTCGTCGCTTTCGGCAAGAACCATGTTCTGGGAGCGCCCAGACTTTTTCTTTGAGGAGCTGGATGAGCTCTTTGAATTGGCGGCGGTTGCGCAGTAATTGCTGTAACGTGTGCTGGCATCAATAACTCTCTTGATGACTTCTGGATCCAAGTGGAACGTGAGCTGTCCATCGGGATCTGTGACTAATAAGACTTGGTGATCATATGGAATATAGCGGAGAACTTGAGTGTATTTGTCGTTCTTTGTTTTCTGAGCAGTCTTTGTTCTGCGCAATTTATCAAGGAGCTGCTTGCGTTGACCAATGAGAATTCTTGCTTCGATATCCTGAGCACGTGTGACAAGCTTCGTTGTCTGTTCGTTATTGACGAATGATTCGAGTCTCTCTAAGTCAGAGATCTGGTGAGGAGTTCTTCTCCACTGAATGTTGATGACAGGGCGAAGATTCTGATCAAGGGAGACATTGATGATCTTCGCGACCTTTCTCTTTCTGCAATCGCCATAGCCGAGCTCATTCCAGTCGATATTTATTGGATGCGTTGCGAGGCCATATGGAACAAGTTCTGGAGGATCACCGCCGGCGATTGCTCGCTTCTTGTTTTCGGCACCATCAGGATGATCGACTGAAGGATCGAGCTGAGTTTCCTCTTCTTCTTCCTCATCGATATCTTCTCTGTTCATCTGCATAGCGATGTCATCTAATATTGCACCATCATCGAATTTAACGTTGGAGTTGCTTGAATTGTTTGAGGAAATGAAATTCAAGTTGTTGAGGAATGTCTCTTGATAAACTTTCTTATATCTCTGAACAATAGCTGCGTTATCATTCCTTGGACCTCTCGAGAAGTTCTCTGTGATGTTATCTTCTTTACCATCCTGCGCTTTGCTGTTAGCGAGTTCTCTCAGAAGAGCGACTTGTTGCCATCTCGACAGCTTCTCAATGTCAGATGCTTGAACGCCAAGTTGCATCAGTTTGTCTTTGAGTTCCCTCAGTGTGAGAGCTCTCAAGTCTGCCTTTGTACCAGCAAGAGGCTTCTTTGGCGCTGGCTGCGGAGCGCCGATGCTGTTGTCGTGTTCCCTCCTTGATTTGGAACGCATAATCTGCTGCCCATCTTCTGTCCTCTGGATCTGCATCGCTTGGCCTTCGAATGCTTTAACAAAGTTCTCCGTTCTCGCCCATGGAGTCTTCATGAGTTCGATTTCAATTCTTGCAGCAACTTTCTTTGTCGTTTCACCCTCGAGTTTCTGGATCTGCTGATAAACTCTCCTGGACCTGATCAAGATATTAACGCCTGACTTCTTGAGGTGGTAATGGCCGACAAGCATTGACTGATAAGAGCAGACATCTTCTGGAGTGATATCTATCTTCTGGAACTCGTTGTCGAGATTGATGTTGTCTTTAATCTTCCAGAAACCGTTACCTTGCTCTCTGTAGAAGTCGGCGAAATCCTTGAGAATGCTTCTGAGCTTTGGCTCGTTGACATCTGGGAAGAACTCTTTGATTACGTTCTGTACTTGAATGTGATGGCGTCCTGAATATTGCTCTGTGCCTCTGAAGATATTGATCATGATTGCTTTGATGAAGTTGAGATTGAACTTCTGGGCATCTTTCGTACCTGGTCGCATAACTTTCTTTCTTGCTTCCAAGAGGCCCGCGCAATAGCTCGCTTCTATACGCCTGATGTAAAAGTTTGGCTTTTGCATCGACCTAACCAGCAAGAAATCTGTTGGCTCAACAGGATGCTTCGCAACAGGAACGTTAAACATGTTGCATGAAAGGCATTGAACAGGTTCACTTTTCGGAATCTCACCGATAAACGGTGATGCATGATCGGGCTCTAAAATCTGCCAGAACTGGTCGAAGTTACGCGGGATGTCGTTTGGATGAGCTTTGTGCCAATATGTGACTAATGTTGAGGCCATTCCGACATTAGTAATGAATTGCGGGTATTCGACTGTCTGCTCAACAATGATGATGCCTCCTCTCTTACCGCTGAGGTCAGAAAGTTCCTTAAGGAAAGGAGAAACTTGCATATCTGGATCGTCAACAACTTCATCTGGTTTGTAAGTAACGGTGTATGGATGGCCGATGATTGGTATTGTATCTAAGTGTGGATGATGAAAATTTTCAAGATCGCGTAAGTTTGGTTCGATTAAAACGAGATTTAAGGCTGGAGAACTGTGCTGAAGACTTTGATGTCTATTTTCTTTGGCAACTTTGAGGCGAATGTAGTATCTATCCGAATGGAGGTTAATTGTATTCCAATCGAGCGGAGCCAAGTTTTTGATGCTTTGATATTCGAAACTGTTAACTGTGGATTCTCTTTGCTGAGTGAATGGGATTGATTTATCTGACTTATCGAGAGATAAAGGAATATTTGTAACTTTCGAGTCCATTAAACCGTAATCGTTGTGAATAAGCATTGAATTCAGGAAAGGTGAATCAGGAACCTGTTGAGGCGGCGGTGTGGGACGAAGCTGTTGCTGGTTGTAGATCTGTGTAATGAATTGTTTCGAAATATTTTGATATGAAAATGTGGCTCCTTGAAATTGAGGCACAGAAGCAGAAGGTCTCATTTGCGGTTGCATGAATCTTGGGTCCTGCTGTCTCTGTTGTTGTTGGGCCTTGGCTTCTTTCTTTTGCGCTGCTTTTATGTAAAAATTTTCGGCTTCGAATGTAATGTTCTTGTCTGTATCGTCATCTGTCGGTTTTGGTTCATCAGGCTGAACGTGCGGTGCCGCAATTGTGCCAGAAGGGCTTCTAGACATTTGAAAATGCTGCAAAAACTGCGGCGTGAGTCTGTTCTGAAATTGCACCGGCAGTACCGAAGGCATGTTGTTTGTTGAATTTAAACGCGACATTTGTTGTGGTTGTTGGCGAAATTGCGGTTTTGGAGCTGCTTGAGGCGGCGGAGGCGCATTTGTTGGGTGTAGAGTGTCAAAACCTCTTTGATTAAACAAGGTGAAAGCGGGAAAAGAAAACGAAATTTTGTTTTCATTTTGTTTGTCAACAGCCTGAATTGATTCTTCTTTTTCGATTTGTATTAACGATTCTTTCGCGCGCTTTTTAGGTAAGGGCAAAAGCCCTTGGTTTGTCTCGTTTCTCGTTACAGATTGTCTTCTCGATGTTGTTCGAGTCCTAAAATGGGTCCTCCACTGATCTGCTTTATACGCGAAGTCAGAGGATGTCGTCTGACTCGTGTCATACTCGACCAACAAAGAATCGTAAAGACTTATTGATCGAGGCTCAGTGGACATCAAAAAAGAAATTTTTTTTGGTATACGATTAAATAAACAATTGAACTTTAATTTTTTGATATTTTACTTATTTTCTTGTTTTTCTTTCATTATTCTATCTCTATTTCATATCCATTAAAGAATTTTGGATTTTCAGAAAGAAATTTTGAATCCAATTTTAAAAAATTTGAGTTTGAGGAATTTCACCTACAAATTCTGTTATTATTCGCCTATCTCTTTCTAGATTTTTATTAATTTTATCTAAATCTTCTTTTTAAGTTCAAATTCCAAAATTTATCACTATTTTATATTTAATAGTGACTCCAAATTGAATAATTACATAGCAATAGTTATTATATATATTTTCTATAAAGTAATTTACTTAGAATTTATATATCATTTTGATTTCATGAAACAAATAATAAATATCACGATTAGGTTCATCTTAATATTTCATGTTTGTTTATTGCCCATGCTTCGGCTTTCAGATGTGATTAATGTACCCATTTATCTTATAAAATTCAATTGAAAATGATTGAGCAGAAGACAAACGATACCTAACATTTTTGGCCTTTTCTCGGCCAATAATCAACATCTGGCCTTATGGTAATACAGAGAGATGGGTAATATATTTGTCCATGATCTCTGAGAGTTTGAAGCGATTCTACAATTTCATCCCTAATCTCGAGATATATAATTAAACAAAAAATATTTAAATCAGGAAATATAATTGTTAGGCTATGATAGTATAAGCAACGGTGTATATAACTGTAAGGTGTACATTGTAATATTCCCGAATTTCCCTCTCAACAGATTTTAACTCTCAGTGTTAAAATGTGGTAATAACATTAACACATTGAATCTAGAATATATGAAGTATGTGTTATATGAATTCAAATCAATAACACTATAAGCCTTCAAGATTATGAAATCAAAATTGCCTATAACAGAAAATGTATGATATTAATTAATAAGTGGTGAGTATAGAATACATTGATGTTTGTAAGATGTTTTATCTAGTTGTTAATCATTGTTATTGCTGCATTGTCGAGATACACTCTAAATTAATATTTCAAAAGTGACTGAATACCGATGTGTTATTTGGAGTGCATCACATCAAGATGATCATAAGGAGCATATCAGTTATTATATCCATATACTATAGTACTGGTATATACTTTTGCATCGAGTTTTATATTGTTGTTGCCTTTGTATACATGTTTGTGGTAATGTACATTCTCCCGATGCTAGAATTATTGTGATTGATTAATCCATGAAATTGTGTGTATTTAAGAAGTCTACATGCTATTCAAAGATACCTTATTACATGCACACAGTTTTTGATGGTTTATTATAATATTTTATGAAAAATATGTAATAAATTTTATTCAGAAGAGTGATTGTGGATTGTTTGACATGAATCAATAAATTATAGCGTGTGTAGAGCAATTGGTTATCATAAATAGCTAATTATAACATATTATTAGATTCATCAAAAAAATATCATATGCTATGTCAGATTAAAAGAAACACTATACTACTCATATGAGAGTGTGTCATTTGTACGCTTTCACAAGCCTCAAATTCAGAAAAATCAAAATTTATTTTATCAAGTCCCTTATTTCATAACATATGTACTTGGGTATATGCTTTCGCATGTTGTGTTGAGCATCCAACATATATATGGACGTGAATTAGAAAATAATAAAAATATTCACTTAAATTTTGATGCTACTCAGTATATATTATTTTGTATACGTGTGCATCCTTCCTGCACAGAGAAACTTATCAGAAACATCGTAAATAGCAAAAATGATTGTGATATATAATTTTGATAATGTAAAGTGATTGTGTCAAAATGTCAAAAAAAATCAAAAATTTGAAATATTTCACAAAAGAGACACTCTTCGTGCTGTCATTTTTGTTGAATATTTCAAATTTTTGATACAAAAGTGAACCATTTTAGAAAAGTTACTTTTTGTAAACTTTTCAAAATGTGTTACTTTTGTCAAGAATTGTATTTTTAACATATGCACACATTATAATGCACATTTGCAGTCTAGTTATAGAAAAATTAGTCTTTTTTATTAAGTTTTTAATAGTGGTTATTTCCACTTGAAAAATTTACACTGTAAGAAAGCACCTCTCAAAATTTTCAATGTTGCAACATTTGAATTTAAAGTACCATTATTGGAGGAAACTGTTTAAAGGTTTTTCTCTGTGGATGACACTTATTAATTTTGTCGCTTGAACGCTTAATAATTCCGTATATATTTGGCACAAGAAGAATATTCTTGAATTTAGAACCGAATTAAGAGACTTGATGAGATTGCATCACAAGCATAATGCAACAATACGTTGATATTTGATATTTAAGTTCATAATTATATACATTGATTTCGATTTCTAAATGCAATATTAACGCACCTTTTATTTATTGAAATATTTCATACCAAGAAATAATATACTTTGCAATTACAATTTAGGAATTATGATAAATCAATGAATAAATCATAAAAATTGAAAACGAATTAGAAAATAAGAAAATTTTAAGATGACGATATAGGTAAAACAATTTTTTTCATATTTGACGTCAGAAATATGACATATGACAAATAAAGTATTCCAAATCAAAAATTTGTCATGTAAATTTTGAATTAGGAAATGAAAAACTGACAAAATTTTTCATGTCGAAAATACCAGAGTACAAAATTGTGACAATCGGATCCCACAGTGTTGGAAAAACATGCTTAATCAACAGATTTTACTATGGAGAGTACGGTGATTCTCCCAAACCAACTGTTGGCATCGCTTATGTTAAAGTTAACACAACTGCAAATAATCATCCTGTAGTTTTACATCTTTATGATACTGCAGGACAGGAAAAGTACTCAAACCTTGTTCCAATCTATATTAGAGATTCACACGCTGTTATCATTTGTTATGATGTTAATGAATCTGATTCATTACAAAAGGTACAATCGTTCTTGCAAGTCGTAAACGAATCTATACCTGAGGAAGTACCAAAGGTTATTGTTGGAGCAAAGTGTGATTTATTCAAATCAGGAGTCCCTGGACAAGATATTGATCAATGGTGCTCGAGCCAAAATATCCCTCACTTCATATCATCTTCAATAACAGGGCAAGGCGTTGAGGAATTATTTGCACATGTTGCCAAAGTTGCAGATGATGCCTCACACATTGTCACAAAGAAGAATGAAGTTTTGCAGAAGAAGAGGGAGAAAGAAGACAATCCTCAATCATCCTGCTGCTAATTTCGAAGGGCACTTGTAAATACCCTTTCTATTAAAATCGATTTGTATGGTTTATTTCATGATATTTATGAAAAAATATCATTCCAAATATCATATTCAAAATCTGTTTCTCTGCACACACAAAATCAACTATGCATGATATGCCTATTATATTGCAATAGCATATGTGAGTTGAATTTTGTTTTCATATATATGAGATTTATTTTTATATGTGGATAACTCAAATCAATACCATAGGACGTAGGTAATGGAGCAGCATAATAGAACAATGGTAAAACCAGGCATCAAAATTGAAAGAAGTGATCAAAGGGATTCAATTGATTGGTAATAGACTTAAACAAACATTAAAAATCGGTCCATTTGTGTGTGTAGTTGATCATTCATTGGCCAAAAACGAAAATCAATTTTTTGCTAAAAAGCAAAGCTTTTTATTTAGCATATAGAACCATCAAAAGACCAGAAAAACATTTCCGCGTTCAAATCCTAATATAAATAAATTTAAGAAACAAGAACGATCACAAAGCGGCTTATATATGAACAGACCCCTTCAATTTTCAAATAAAACCGTCATTCGATCGGCTACCTGATTTGTAAAGTTTATAGCCATTCTCAATGGCAGTTATCGAAGATCTTTGCCCAGCAGTTGCTCCATTCTTCGCTTTCCTCGGTATTGGTATTGCTCTTGCCTTCACAGGCATTGGCTCAGGCTATGGTACAGCTAAATCCGCTATTGGTGTTTTTGCTGCTTGCGCTATTCATCCAGAATTCATTTACAAAGGTTTACTTCCAGTCGTCATGGCAGGTATTGTCGGTATCTACGGATTAGTCGCTGCTGTTATTATGAACGGTAAAATCTCTATCACAGGTTCCGGATTCCATCTCTTCAATTCTTATGCTATGCTCGCCGCTGGTATTTCTGTCGGCCTTTGCGGTCTTGCTTCTGGTATGTGCATTGGTGTTGCTGGTGATGCTGCTGCTCGTGTTATGGCCGAGAAGCCACAACTTCTTATGGGTGCTATGCTCGTCCTCATTTTCGGAGAAGTTCTTGGTCTTTACGGCTTCATTGTTGCTATCATCCTTAGTGGTAAAGACGATACCCGTGGCTGCGCTCGTGTCGTCCAATAAGAATATTACTTTTGAATTAAACCTAACTTATATCTAAAAATGCTCAACTTACTCTATAGCAACCCAAGCTTTTTACAGTATTTTTCTTTTTGGGTTATTCTAAAAAGAAAGATATCAAAATACATTTTTTTAATTTGAGCTTTTTTTCTTCAGTTGTTTCAAAGAGCATAATTGCTTCAACCTGTATAACAAGACTCCTTCATTTCTCCCGTCTTATCTCTTTTCTTTCTCGATTATCTTTTTATCGTTTGTTTTAAATCTGAGAACAGAACAATTTTGTTGGGACTATGTCATAATGCTGATGCTATTAGATAATTTTAGTAATGTCACACAACATATTATCAACAAAATAACATTCTCAGTATAACAAATGGATTTACCCATTTTATCTTTGAAATCCTTTTTGAGATTCTGTAGGTGGAATGATTAAAGTACAATTCGATTTCAAATAACTAAAAGAGATTTATCAGATATAATTAAAAATTTAGCAACATCCAGATTTCTTCTTATTTTGGGAAGACAAATCATTAACTACCTTCTGATCAGTCTCAGATAACTGGCATGAATAATTCATTCCGAGTCTACCTGCTTGAACGAACATCTCATCGACACCTTCACCTGTGACGGAAGATGTGAAGAAAAGACCATTGAATTGATTCATAAATTTATCTTCAATCGACTCATTCGACAATGTATTATCGTTGGAAAGATCTATTTTATTGATAGCGAGGATCATTGGCGGCGGATTTTCGCATGAATTGTTAACTAAGTCCTTCCATGTATCTAACGAGTTAAATGAATCCATATCAACAATTGAAGCACAAATAATTGCGCAAGCAGCAGATCTTGTATAGAGCGGTGTCAAAGCTTGGAATTGCTCCTGTCCAGCCGTGTCCCAAATGAATAAATCTACATTTTTGTTATCGATTTCGATAGTCTTTTTCTGATGATTTGCGCCAACTGTTGGTGTTATTGACTTGTTATGGGATTCAGTGATCCACCTGTTGACAAGAGATGTCTTTCCTGCACCAGAATTACCAAGAAGAACGATTTTCAAGGCAACCCTTTCTGAGTTAGACATCCAAGAAAACTATGAAAAACCAAAACCCAAAATTTTCTTGTATCTGCATTCGATTTCTCACATTGGGTCGATTTCACAGCAAGATTTTTCGAAAACAGAATTCGCCCTTTTCAAAATAAAATCTTTAAGAAGTGTATCAACTCTGGGGGTCAGAACCAGATCAAACATGTATGGGTAAATATAACTCTTATGTGATACCATACATTGTTGTAGTGTTAAACATATATAATATCGTTTCATATTTTTCATTAACAATTTGATATCAGCTTATTATTGAGTAAATAGCAATATTTATTATAAATATATTACATACCAACAACATAGTAGCATATTACAAATAATACAAGCTCCTAATTGAATAATTGTTCAGTATCTTAAATTAAATACATGAAATCATTGCGGAGACGACAATATACATAGATGCATGCACATATTACATGTTTTTAATGTGATACACCAACTTATATTCATAGCCTCCCGATGAAATTGTTGAAATTATTGATTAATTAAAATAAAGTATTCAAAAATAAAAACTATGGAAAAATAATTAGCATCATATATACTATTTTATTAATGTAAACGGTGTCAAATAAATTGTGAAAACATGACGTTTAACCTTATTTGCTTTTTATAATATGGTTTATTATAATACTTATATAATGGTAATGCTAATTTTGCCAATTTTGGTCGCTAAAAACCAAATTTGAGGGTTTAAACACTTCTAATCTTTTATAAAATGCTAAAAATTATTTCCTTTTCTAAATTTTTAGCTGAAAATGAAATTTATCAAGAAACAAAATATATCAAAATGATTTATAATTGCTACAAAATTTTAATCATCCAAAAATAGCCTTTTAACTATTGTTTCGTTCAACCAGAAAATCTTTTATTACCAATATTCTGGAAAGAAAAAAGTGTACTCCATATATTTATGTAGTCTACTGCTTGAATAAGGAGAAAATCTTATGTGTGGATTCGAGTTTCGGCACCGTTATTAAATCCATATTTTGATTGAATTTTAAATGTTCCCATTCTAACATACTTCATAACTCCATTCAGCTTACCGCCAATGTGCTTTCACATCTACAAATTAACTCCATACACAATCTCATATTAATCCAAATGAATCACATTTGGACATTATTTCGTCCAATGGAATGACTTTTAATAGCTTAGGATACCAAAATCCTAAAGTCAACTGAGTTAATGAATTCACAACAGATATGGAAGAAATTAAAGAAACTATTTTTCTTAATCTCAAATTACACTACTTAAGCACTATGGTCATACACACGCACTACAGCTTTAACTAATTTTTCGTGTGCTGATATACTCATTGATGAAAATGAAATTCGTCATCCATTCAAAATTGAAAATCAATTTTATTGCAATTTTTCTCTAAATTTCAATAGAAAAAATATTGGTATAGTAAAAATTATAGTTTAAATTACGGGTGCAATAATATTAGCAGCTTCTTGAGTTGTTTTTGACAAATATCTCATAAAACAAACACTCTTCCAACGATCCATCGATTTTATCGATGCATGATTAATTCCTTGAGAATTTGCAGTGGTGGCTGCGCCACGACGATTAGAATGAGTGCTATATGAAGCTGGATCGATTCCAATTGCATATAATGAGCTCTTGAGAAGTTTTTCATAATAAGTGTAACTGTGAGGAAAAACAGGCAGTTCAGGTGAAACTTCTATATGATTCAAATATTCTTTATACCATATATAAGGAGAATGTGAGGCTCTTTGCATTGCTGATGCGAAAATAGCGTTAATATGCGTGGCCTGCATTTTACATTTTGATGTTGTCAAAATTTGAACTAAAAATAGTCTTTCTAATTTTGTCTGAAACTAGGATAAAGGAATAAGCTACTAAATATAGATGATATATTGGAAAAAAGTTAGCATTTTTACATAGATTATTTTGTTCAGAAATTGGATGTTTAACAATACGAATATTGATTTCTATTGAAATTTGGCAGAAAAATTGCAATAAAATTATCATTTCAATTTTAGAAGGGATGATGAATGGCATTTTCATGTATATTTTTTATGCTTAAGATATTTATATATTAGATATCATATGTGGTCGATCATTCGAGTTAATTGGCATTGAGATAGAAGCTGAGATTGGATAAATCGAAAATATTTTTGGAATATTAAGAAAATATCTGACCAGTGAATCTGATGAATGACCATAAAGAAGTGATGCATCAGGGGATGATGCAAAAGCATCTTGATCACTTTGGATGTGCGCATTATCTATCCATCGCGTAGCGAATGAGTGATTGCGCACATTTTATGCTCAAACAAGGCTTTAGAGCGTGCAGTAGGCTATCAGCACCATTGCCTACGTAAATTAAGGCTGATTGCCCATCCTTTTCGCCCAAATAGAGTGGCGAAATGAAATTAGGGAGAATAGGCCTGCGCTTAGTAAAACATCAGTTTCTAAATAGTGGAAGCCAACAACCCAACTTTGTCACTCTCACAAGCAACTTTTTTCAGCGATCTGATTTAGAAGCAAATTAGGGACAACGCCTCGAAATAGTAGGGAGCCCTGCTATGCAATGGAAGAGGAAGCTATTTGTGCGTAGAGACTTCTGTCTTCAATGGGGTCCTCTCGGTAAAATAGAGCTCTCCATTACTTGAATGGATTTGGCGGGATTTTTTTGAGAAAATAATCGAAAAATTGGTTTTGGGGAGATTGACTGATAAAAACGTCTTTCTTATCGTATGGAGGCTAATTTTTCCATATTATTAACGAGAAAACTCCATCTCACATTTTGATTTTTTTTAATGGAAGTACTTCGTGTCCCACTTTATTCTGAAGTTTACATTATTCGTATAAAAGATTTCTAGATTTTAATGGACTATTCGTCTATTATTCACGACCATGACGTCGAATCTAGGCACCAACAGGAGTATAACGACAGCGAGTCCATAGAGAGTGATCTAAATACAAATGTTCATCCACAATTTACGAAAATTAAACTACGAATGAAACAAGACTTGATAAGTATACCGATATTCGCGTTTCCGTTATGCGTAGGCATTGTTTGCATGATTCTTTTCCTGATCGAAGGCCGCTGGTCCGGATATTTCCCGACCATCTCTGAAACAGGAACAGAGCACCCAAACCGAGAATTTTTCGCGTCGATGATGTCTTGCGGATCTGTTACATCGTTGTTTATCCTTTTTATGTACTATAATTATATGAAATTGACATTATCATTTAATTGCTTTGTTAACACTCTCCTTACAATCACCCTTGTGCTGGGTGTTATTGGTGTTGGTGGTCTTGGATTTTGCCCAATTAATGAAGTTTATCATTTTCATTTTGGTTTTGCTTTTACCGGCTTCTCTGGAATATTGGCATTTGAAACAATATCATATGTTATTGGCAAGAAATCTACAAAACTCGCCATATTACGTGCATTTTTGATATTCGGTGCTTATTTTGGATATTTCTTGTTTGGATTCTCTGAAGTTCCTTTCAAAGGAAACACTGAAGTCACTGCTTCTACATTTGGTGAATGGACTTTATTATTTTGTATGCAGTTTGTTTTTGTTACTTGGGGACAAGAAATGAAATTCATGAATGTCCATATAGCTTTCTTACCATGATGTTTTTGTAATAAACTTTAATCTTCTATCCTATATCACAATTTTTTTGCCATTAATGCATTGCCATGAAATAACGGTTTCCATCCATCATACAATGTCAATTCATCATTGTCCATTATAAAATTTTCTCTAATAGCATAAATTATTCTCATTTTTTATTAAAATTAAAAGATTAGTATAATTTGGATATGAATTATCATTGTAATCAAAATAATGGAGTAATCCTAGATGAATTCTGTGCTTATGAAGTTTATTCACATTCAAAAAAAAATTAATTGCAAATACGTATAATCAGTAATGTAACTGAGTTCATCTGAAGTAACTGCGTACTGTATGAATCATATGGTCGATATTTTTGATACCATTTGTGATGAAATTCGTTTTCATCATCTCCGAGTGATTGAATTCGAAAAAACCTTTTACATTAATACTTGCTGTGGCATTGTGTTGCTGAAATCCGATCTCGGATACATCAAAGCCGGTGCCATAGTTCAAACATGCTCCTCTACTCTGCGAAGTACAATCTGAAGACATGCATAATTCATTAAAGAAACAAGATTCATCGCTCATTCCATTGAAATTAAGAACACTATCTAAACCTATGTTTCGAAATAAGCAGTGTGAAACATAGTAATTTTCTGTTCCAGAATTAATTGATTTGCCTTCGGTTTCATACTCATAGGCTTCATGA
Organism: Trichomonas tenax; assembly: GCA_023091735.1. NCBI lineage: Eukaryota > Parabasalia > Trichomonadida > Trichomonadidae > Trichomonas > Trichomonas tenax. The sequence goes on from JALKBU010000277.1 coordinate 31,308, forward strand.
TTCTTTTGGCCATAAAATTCTTTCCAATCACGTAGAATTGATGTAAATCCCACACTTCTCGCATCAATTTTGAATCATGAAATAAAAAATTGAAACTGTCATGTAATTTTATTTTACATGACAATTCTATAAATAATAGGAATTTTCGGGATTTAAAGCGATAGATCGTTAGAAAATTCTTTGGATAGTTGATCTCACCAATAAAATTATATCTGAAATTCTTACAGAAAGTGACAAAATGAAAAGATATATTCATCCCACAGGAAATGATCCTTGTTTTTCGATAATTCCAAACATTTCGACAGCAAGCGGTTCTAATACGATTTTTCCGTGGGGTATTGAGAATTTTGCTGATAAAACGTGTTGTAATTTGCCAACTTATTTCAGATCTTTTACACAAGCAATACCAAACTCCCCAGAAACTGCAGCACTAACGAAGGCACCAATAGGATTAATCATACAACCAGGAAAAGTCAACGATGTTTCATTAACTGATCTTTCAGAATCGATTATTCCCCGTTGTTCTCGTTGCTCTGCTTATGTTTCGTGTTTCTGCAAAGTCGATGATAAAAAACGTCGTTGGACTTGCGCTCTTTGTGGAAATACAACTCCTTATCCAGATAAATTTACAGAAATACCACGCAATTTCCTTACAAACTGCGTTTACGATGTCAGGGCACCTGCAGAATATATCCAAAAACCACAAATCATGCCATCATTTTTATTCATCATTGATTTATCGATTGAAGCCATTGATTCAGGCTTTACGACACAATTTATTCGATCAATTAAAGCATCAATAGAACATGTTCCTGATTTTACGAATGTTTGTGTGATAACAATGGGAATGTACGCTTCTTTATATGATATTGAGACGTGCACGGAGGCAGTTATCATAGATCCAGAAGAATACGTAGTTTCACCCAACTTTATCGTTAGACTTTCAGATTATCGACAACGATTTTATCATCTTTTAGATATAATTGCAAAGAAGACATCAAAAACGCGTGGAAATTGTTTAGGAAGTGCACTGAAAGTTGCTGAATCTGCATTACGTGTGTATGGTGGCGTTATTGTTGCTGGAACATGCACAACACCTTCACTCGGCCCATTTGCTGTTGAAAACAGACTTCTTTTGCATGATGATGTTGCTGAAGTGAAGCTAATGCACTTACCAAATATTCCAAGCGGTCAGAAGTTCAGGGACACTGCATTAAAGATGAATAGAAGAGCATCATCATTGCATTTATTTGTTTACTCGGAAAGTTACGTTGAAGTCGCGATTTCAGGTCTTGCTTGCGGATTGACTGGTGGCAAGTGTTACTATTATAATAAATTCGATCCTGCGCAATTGCACAGCGATCTTTTCTGCACATTAACATGCCAATACTTCTGGCATGCGAGCATGCGACTGAGAGCATCAGAGGGCCTTCAGTTAGTAAAGATGATCGGGAACATGACTAATTATAATGAAGGACTCAGTATCAGCGTCATGCCTGTCAACAGCAGCCTGACATTTGGCCTTAAAGTTCTAAGGCCAATCAACTGCGCAAGGTTCCAGGCAGGATTACTTTATACAGCATCACCAGGAAAAAGAATACTTCGTGTTTTCAATTTTGAGCTCCCAGTTTCCGGAGATGCTTCTGTTCTACAGCAGGGATATGATGAAGCAGCTCTTGGCGCATTCTTCCTCAAAGCTATGACATTGAACACATTAAACGTTGGTTCGAGAAGAAGTGCAGAACTAGCAAGCGAAGATTACAAAGAACTTGTCGCAAGAAACTCAAAGTTCAAAGCTCTTCCACATATAATGTTTGGTGCATTGAAGAGCCAAGTGTTTACAGATCCACCTCTTGCAAGTGTAGACTACAAGATGGCAATGATCATTAACTTGAGGATGACATCGGTTGCAGAAACAGTTCTCATTGCATATCCAATGCTTTTCGATGTTTTACAGAAGAAGATTTTGCCTCTTAGACAAGACAAAATCAAAGAAGGTATATTCGCATTAGGAAGGTACAACAACGTGAATTTATGGTGCTCTTCTGATGAATATATCCCACAGATGAAAGCATTACTTGATGAAAATGGCGAACCAAAAGGTGTTTTAGCAGAATTTGTCAACAACATTAGAAGCATGACAGGAAAGTATCTAAGAGTTGTTGTTACATCATACAAAGAAAATAAGGACTTCATTGACTCATTCATGGTTGAAACAGTATCAAATCCTGATTTCGATACTTGGCTTCAATTCGGTGCAATATGAATATGATTGTTTTATTATAAAGATAGTTTTGTTTGTAGTTTATCTATTTGAAGTTTACCAAAACCTCGAATTACAATACATTTCATGATAAGTGCAATGAAATGATCTCAATGAATTTTATTTGGAATTTAATATGAGCTTTATGGTTGTTTTAAAGATATTACATTATTCTGTAGTTTTTCATTCCAGGAAATGGTTCATATTTCAGTTATTGATACTTAATTAATTAGAATTTTATGAGAATGATGAAATGGTGAAAAATATTTTCTATTTAAATAGATAAACTGTTTTTAAAATATGTGATCAATGAAATGGCTGAAGAAATAATATCTTTTACCTGAAAATCGAAAATAACCTTATATAAGTGATGAAGCTTGTCACTTTTATTACCTGATGTTTTTCTTCTTTTTCTTCAACTATTTGACCAATTCGAGGAAACTCGAATCAATCGTCCAGAAGTACAAAGAGCAGCTCAGTAAGGACCGAACAGTCGCGAAAGAAGAGGAAGCAATCCTTTGGGCACTCGGCGAATTTGCACAACAGCTCGATAAAACGGTAACTGGCGAAGAGGTCAACAAGGAAATTGGTGATAAAGTCAATTCCATCTTAGAAAGAGTCGATATCGCTGATGCTGTACTTAGAAAAGATTTCAATGAAATGAAATTCGAGTTTACACAGGTTAAACAGCAAATATCTAATCTTGTACAAAGCTCAAAGGCCCAAATCTTATCAGAAATTGATCATTTCAAAGAGCAATTAACCGAAGCGCTAAAACAACTTGTTGAAGCAGATCGCCAAGTAAAAACACACGCGCATTCAAATATAGGTGCTGCTGCAAAGCAAGTTATGAAAAAATTACGCAATAAATCCATCAGAAGATCTGTAATTTTCTTCTGCGTGTTCCAGGGACTTTTAGCTTTAGGAGTTGTCTACTACAAGAAGCTCGAAAAGCAATTGCGCATGTTACTCTAATTGATTTTTTTATATATGAACGTAAAAAATTTATACTATTTTATTATATCACAAAAATAAGATTGTTTAAAAAATTGTATTCTTTTATAAACATTATACAATTACTTCTCAAGGCGATTTTGAACTTGACGCAATATATTCAAGAACTCTGATGCAACAGAGTTTTCCACGCCCTCCTCGAATGTAGAAGACTCCTTTGCATTCTCTATGTAGTCATTTGCTGCTGATAAAATTGTTTTGATTGATAATTCGAGAACTTGTGGAGATAATACCTTTGATAGCGGTTTTTCGTCCTTTTCGAGAGCGAATTGCTCAGTATCTACTGAATTAGTCAACATCGCAAAATTGCTAATTGCCGTATATTCGTCCTGGTTGATCGAATCATCGGATGTGAACGCCAAGGGATTATCCAAGAGGTAGGATTCGAATGCAGCAGCTCTTTCGGTCTCGTTTTCCGGTTTATTTTTGCAATTGCGGCATTTGCAGTTGCATTTGCAATGCTTGGAGTGCAAGAAACAAGGGCATGATGTGGACAAGCAATCACCCTCGCAATTGCAGCATTGCATGTGCTTCTGCTCACTCTGCTCCATTAATAAACGTACACTAAATAATGTCAGATCGGAAGATTTTGTATTTTGAATGGAATTAGAGCTAACGCACACTATAAATGATATATCTGATTTTTAGTCGGCAGAAAAGTGGAAACTTTACATGACATTTATTTTTTACGCTTTAAAAATTTGACAATTTACATGTCATAAGATATTTATTCACATCATTTCATGCAAATCAATCACAATACTACTAATAATCAAATGCATTTGTAGGTGGACACTCATTGCATCTTGATTTTGAGATTATAGTTCATCATTCGACTTTAATGTTCAAATTCATTGAATTATAAATCGACTTGAAAGGAAACTGCACTTATGTTGCGAGAAACCAATTGGTCTTGGCGCACATTTGCAAAGACTTCTTTCGATTTTTGATAAACTAAATGATAAAATCGGAGAACTTGTTATAGGTATTGTCAAACTTGCATTTTCTGAATCAATTACAAGTCACCGATCTTTCAAGTCTTTTGCATACGCTGCAGGCTCTCCTAAAAACATTGATCCGAAGAGATTGGCTTATCAACTCTACCTCGCTCTGTTTTCAATAGGTGTCGTTATCACTGATGAATAACTTTCAAATTTCCTCGATCTCATTATTCACAATACAGAAATCTGGTCAAAGGCATTATCATCAACATTTATGCGTACTTGCAATCATTGGAGTCACACCGTTAGTTGATAGCTACGTTAATAATGGAGAATTCATTGACGTTAATAATGAATGATTTTTTTCGAAATGTCTGAATAAATGAATGATTTTTCGTAATATATAGTGGGCATATAAAGAAAGAATAAGCGTTTGTAGTTGCTGATTGGAAAATAAACATAGATGAAAGAGTTACAAACACATAAACATAGATGTGCAACAAATTGATTAAATCGGGTAATGATTCTTATCGAAATCATTGACTGTCTGTGCAACAATGTCTTTAGCCTCCATCATAGCAGATTTGTTCTCTTCAGACATTTGTTCGCATTTCTGAGAAAGCTCGCCAAGCATTTCTTGGGTTGGAGAATTAGCGAGACTTTGTTTAATCGTTTCGAGATTATCTGTTGTTTTCTGGATTGAATTTTGGATCTGGCCACTTTTAATAGATGCTTTTTCAACGATTGGTGAATAAGTTTCCATTATAGAAGAAATAGATTGCTTCCTCAAAGATATTGATTTCATTATTGAATTAATTTCATCAATATCATTATTAATTGTTTGTGACACTTGATAAAATGTTGAATATGCGTTATTTATTTTCATGTCCTGCTTCTTATATTGCGCTATTGCGTCCATATTTGCCTTGTTTACGCCGTTTTGATTTTCGTCTTCTTCTGCAATTTTGATTGATTGCTCATTTCTCGAAATAGCATCGAAAAGAAGTAATTTAAGTGTTGACTGGAGCTCTAACAGCTCTCTCATATCATTAGCTTGATTCTCTATATCTTTGTTGAGCTGTTTCAATTTTAATGAAAACGTTGTATCATCATTAGGTGAAATTTGAGATAATTTTTCATTGAGCGATCGCAGTTTTCTGTTGTTTTCTTCTTTTTCTTGATGTAATCGAGATTTTAGTTCAATAAAGCGATCTTCTGGAAATTTTGATTGCTTTGGTCGTGGAATATAGAAAGGACCGGGATGCTCTTGTATAAATTTATCAATGTACCTGTTTTGATAGACAGCAATCTCTTTAAAACTATTTAGAAGATCATTATAGACTTTTTCGATAGAATTGTTCAAATAATTCTTATCACTGATTTCAGGAACAGTTTGTTCCTCTTCGAAATCATCAAGGAATGATGTTTTATGTTCAGCTTGTGAAATTAATTTCCGAATCTGTGAAATTTTGAAGTTCAAATCGACCGGAAATCTATTGGATAAATCAGAAATATGGTCCTCTAACTTTTCTACCTTGTTTTGTGTTTCTTTTAATAAACTATCAAGATATGAAAGATTAGAATCATTCATAACGTGATTTTTAAAAGTGCCAAGTATTACATGTCAAAAATAAATTTATGTGTCAATTTATGTGTAAAAACAATTTTTTGTCATGTAAACTTTTGTATATAATGAAAAAGTGGCAATTATTAAAAATTTTGACATGTAAATATCAAATTTGTGAATGATTCAAAAGTGTCAAAATCTTCAAAAAGTGGCAACTGTTTTATACTTAAATGCTTCGTAATTTGTCTTCAAACACATCATTAAACGGAGGAAGACAGAAAAATAGGCGCATTCCACCTAAAAACAGCGAAGGAGCACAAAAAACAAGTAATCAATCGATTGTAAATTCCCCAAAACACGCATTTTCATCAGAAGATAGTCGCCCAAATCTTACGAGGTTTAATAATTGCTTCAATAACCTTTTGAAAGCACTTTCTTCCGTCCGTTTACTGCCACAAGTAAGTTTACAAGAATTAATAAAATCCGTTAGAACAACTAAAACTGTTGGCGAATCTTTGATCAAAGGAAATGTGTCAAAAGCGAATAACACAAAGCGAAACACGTTTTGGACAAATTGGAATCAGCTTCAAAATACGACAACACGCGAATTTGGCTCTCAGCTCACAAAAGTTCGAAATATATGTTTCAGATACTTCAGATCCCTTCGCTCGTTAATAACCAATGCTCAAACTAATTCAGGCGAACAAAATGAAAATTCAAATTTGTTAAATAAGCTTATTGATTCTATTGATGAGTTCGAGAGTCATGCTGAAGCACTTTTTGACATAAAACTCAACAATCCACAATATGATGCCGCTGAAGTTGATTCATTAATCACAAAGATCAAAAATTTGCAGAAAGAACTTTCGACAACATATAAACCAGTTCTTGTTGGCAACACTAAAGTCAGTGGAAGATCGATCGCCAATCAAGCTGCTTCTGATGTTAAAGGATTAATTCAAACTTTCAAAGATTTCAAAGATCTTCATGCATTCTCATCACAGTTCAATGCCATGCTTCAGGATGCATACGCTGAAGTTCAGGTGATGATTCCTGGTGCCGATGAGCTTCCTGTCGAAAATAACGTTCCTGTTGAAAAAGTTCATCTAAACATTCCTAAATCTAAGATAGCAATCAACGAAAAACCACAGAAACCGGTTGATGTCAATGATAACTCAATGGAATCACTTAAAGCAAGATTAAACATCTCCAAGAAATCAATTGCACAGCTAAATAACGAAATTGCAACATCGCAGAAATCACTTGATCAAGAAAAGGCTTTATTTGCGAGACTGAAGAAGAATTTCGGCAAGAAGCAAAAAGAAGTCAATAACGCCAGAGCTGAAGTCGATGAACTCAACAAACAAGAAAACAAATTAAAACAGCAGAAGGAAGAGTTGCTCAAAAAGATTGAAAGTCTTCAAGAAGCATTAGAAGAAAAGCCGAAGACAGTAGAAAGAACAGTGGAACTGGATGAGATTATTTTAGATTCGCAGAACCTTAAGAATCAACTTGTCGTCGCCGAAGACCAGATGCTGACAACATATGACACAGTGATTGAACTGAATGCTGAATATGCAACATTACAGAAGCACGTCAAAAATAATAAAGAATATGAAACGAACAAAGTTCTCAGACAAAAATTGATTGGCAAACTCACTGAGAATATGAATGAACGATTTAACGTACTTGTGTTGACATCTATTAAGGACAGAGTGCAAGGAGGAGTTATTGTTCAGCATCCGACTAAAGTTGAGTCATCAAGAAAACGTCTTAAATCATTGAACATGGAATTAAGCGAGAAAACAGCTCAATACGATAATGCAAGGAAAGTTTGTCAGTCATTAGTTCTTGAAAGATATACGTTGAAGTGCCCATCGCCTCAGCGTGATGAGGAGCTCTTGCAGAAACTTGGAAGAGTTCGTTCTGAGTTCGATAAGATCTGCGAAACAACAATTCCACGCCGCTCAATGTCTGAGATGAACGAGATCGATTCTATTGTTATGAGATTTGATTCAAGACTATATAGGACTAGACGTGCAATGATGAGTGATCCTGCAGCAGAAGCGGCCGACGAAGTTAAATTAATCACAGAAGAAATCGAGCACTTAAAGAAGAGATACTATGCTGTTTGCAACTGGAATGAAGAGCTCTCAATGAATGACATGCGTGAAAAAGCAAGAGCATTAACATTACAATCTGTACAACTCGCAGCACTAAACAAGAAACTCCAGAATCCTTCGTTTGATGACAAAGAATATGTATCCAATTTCATAGAAGTCTTAACTAATGAAGTCAAACAAGTCTCTCAAATGGTGGAAGAAATTAATGAATCTGTTCAAGAAATATCCCCTTATGTTGGTTCTATACCATAACTTATTTTGTTTTAGTATGTAAATGTTATTTAATCTATTGATATCTTGGATTCGTGCTAACATAATCTCAAAAGAAATTAGGAAAAAAATTAAGTGATATATTATGAAAAAGAAACACCATTATATTATGTTGAATGGGATATGGCTGAAGACTTTTAAAAAAATGTTCAAATGACGGCTTTGAAATAGAAATTGATGGTTTGCATTTGATGAATTGTGCCTGGTTGTATGGATCTGGGGATTGTTTTGAATATTTGTGTCCAAATTAAGCAACAAACACAATAGTTGGTGGAAATTCAATAATAATAGATGCATTATTGCCACAAAATTAATTTCCTAAAATCATGGCTTGTCCAAGCTGTTAAGTATTATCGTAACAAAGTTGCTAACTTATTATTAGAACAAATCATTCGCATTTGATCATCATTGTTATTTAAATCTCCAATATCTGTTGCAATTGAATTGAAGTCGTTCGAAATCTTTCAATCTCTAGTTGATCATAGAACCGATGTTAACATGAAATTAATCAATCATTTACATTTTATTATCATTATGATATTGCATCAATCATCCACATTTGGCCATCATTATTGTATAAATCTCCATTATCAATTGCAGTGGAAATGAAGTCTCAAAATCATTCAATTTCTTAAATCACAAGGTGCGCTGAATGAATGTCAAAAATAATAAAATAAAAATGACATGTAAACATAATGACAAATTTTATTGTCAAAAGGATAAAATGACATGTAAAATTTGTGGCAAAATTTATTGTCAGAATAGCAAAAAATCAAAAATATTGTAACCATATAAAAACTTTCAAAAATGCACGCCAATAACCAATTTTTTAGAAATTAAAAAACAATCGCGCACCCGCGCCTTTGGCGTGGGCGCGCAGCAATCACCGAACCAAAATAATTGAGTAAAAATAAAAGATGTCTATTTTTTCTCTCTTTCCCTCTTCCTTTCCTCTTCTTTCTTCTTATTTTTATCCTGGAGGTGAAAATATGGGGAAAAAAAATTCATAATCAAAACTGATAAGCATTTTGATTGGCTGAGGATATCAAAGATTGTACTTTGACGAAACAAGAAAGAATGACATCTAAAAAAAGCTGGACAAGAATTCAAAATAAAATGGAAAATAATACTTACGGATTTATTGATTCGTGTATTATCTAAGACGATGTAATGCATATTGTCCAGTTAATTTCATCAGCATCTGATATTTTTTACAGAAATGATATTTGTTGCATTTTTCTATAGTATGCATATCAATATTATGATGTTTTTGATGATTTCTAGTATTCAATGATTAAAAGTAACAATTCTTTCAGTTCTCATGTATATAGGCAAAATTGATTGAAACAAACAGTAATTCTAGGCTGCATTGTCTCGATATATGCATGCTTGGGTGGGCTGAATAGCGTCTGGCTAAAAAATAGTGATTAATAATTACTCAAACTAAAGACACCATCTCAAGGAGTCGTAGGAAATGCGATAAATTAAAAATGTTCCATTTATCGATCTACACTACTTGCTTTAGTTGTCTAATAGCATGACGAGCAAGTAGCTTATACACACCAGTTTGTCATGTTACTCGACAACTAAAACAGTTTACGTTTTATATTTATTCGTTAATTAATTTCATCAAAAATGATCAATTTCTGGCACAGTTTCTGCAGATATTTGTTGTTCTGGAAAATTTGTGCTCGAATTTGATCATTTTTGATGATATTTTTTTTTTTTATAAATTGACGACTCTAGGCAATAGCAAGCACGGATATTACATCTGCAGCTCACAGATATTTGAAGTATACCATCTATAATGATCAACATAGACACTCTGGGAGGAAAGATTTAAAATCGCTCAAAAAATACAGAAATATCTATATTTCGATCCAATTTATCCAGTTATACACATAATTGGACAAGTGGGATTGAATAATAGTTATCTATAGTCATTTTTAGTGTTAGATATTTATCATTGGACATTTTCAAGTATGTAGAGTGCATTAAGCAGTTTATTCTTCACATAATACACAAACATATATCATATCCTTACTTATACAATATCATAAAGCTATTAAAATGCTCAGATTTGCGTCATCGTGTAAAGTTTACCGATAATATGAGTTTTCTATAAATGATATATAGTGTGTATATTACACATATTTTATAAAGCGTATTTATTGAAAGATTTGCCACAATATGAAATTGAATATAATCAATATTTCAATAAGATCGACCAAAACCATTCCATAAGGTGTTATATACTCATTAGTGTATGAATCAGTGCTTTAGAGTGCTCAAAGACACTCGATTGTGCTGAAACAAGCGAGTTGTTAATCTTGCGCACGAGGTAATTTAAGCGGTTGCACAGCATGCAGAATTTGCAATAAACACATAGCCTTGGTACATCCACATAGCAAATACACATATAAGTATATTATTCCCTATGTTTATCCAAATATAAGCATAAGGCCGGCATGTGGACCTCGTTTAATGAGTCCATTAGTTGTCACTTTTATATCATAAAGATCGTTCATTCTATCAATGCAGGAAAGTCACAAAAACATGGCACACATGCACACCTTATCGCCAAAGCCATACAAATAAAAATACATCTGATCCTATGTCTAATCTCTATTTTCATTTTTGATCAATATTGTATTTCATCTAAAATAAGCTATATATCAATATACATTATTCTACAACGACATATATATCTCATATAATATGAAACACATTGTGTTAGACTTTCATATCGTTTATTATGTTCCAGATCGAAATCTTCGAAAGTTGAAAACTCTTCCATTAAGATCAACAACATCACAAACATAAAGAATTACATCAAAAGAATATGATATCATATTAGAAACAGTTAGTTGTCAATATTTTTAGAAAATCTTTAAATATGATATCATTGACCTCAAATTAGATACCGAGACAAACACTATAGGATAATCCGCATAGGCATGCTGCAACTGTCTGCGCGTTGAAGTGAGTAAAAATCCTTTTATTTAATACCGAAAAGCCTAAAAAAAAACAAATATGATGAGTCTAGCCTCCTCAATTTTCCCCTCATCTCGTACCTCCTCCCTGCTTTGCCCTTCCTGAATTATGGCTTTGGGTAAAGCTCGTTTAGAGTTAGCTCTATAACAGTGATATATCATGCTATCATTCCATACGAAATAGTTGATTGGGGGTGAGGGGGTGAATCCAATAAACCGTGAATTGTAGCTTTTTAACCATTGTGTAAAGTTGAAGCAGACAATGTTGAAAATTATGTTGCACGTGGTCCATGTATGCAACTGTGTGAATGTTAAGGTGTTTTGAGAAAGACAACTTGACAAATTATCGACATTTTACTAAAACTGCTTATATTTGTAGGCTATGTTGCACATGGTCCATGTATGCCACTGTGTGAATAACAAGGTATTTTGAGAAAGATAACTTGACAAATTATCGACATTTTTCTAAAACTGCTTATATTTGTAGATGACTACGATTTTTAACACTAAGAAAAATTAAAAAAGGTAGGTTTGGCTCGATGATTTTACTCTAAAATTGCTTTTTTATTACATTCTTTATTCTAATGCATATTTTTAACTACCCCTATATACACCTTCCCCTAATATTGTTAAGACCCCCCTTATTATAGACTCCTTTTCGCAAACATTTCCCCTTATATAAATGAATAAAATAAGATTGGTTTATTAGTGACAGTAATAATAATTCAGTAAGTTGCACAATTTAAAATTCAATGAAAGCCAATATACAATGAGAAAAAAAGAATTATTGAAAGATACATTAATAAAATTCCAAAAACAACCGCCAATTGTTTCGAAAGCCCCGCCAACCAAACACTTTACATTTTACATGGTTAATATGATATATTTAAACTTGCCATTCAATGCTATCCCTAGTTGTGGCATCAAAAAAAAAAAAAAAAAAAAAAAAAAATAATAATAAAATGAAAAAGTCGTAATTTTAAAGATGAAAATACTTCACTGTTAAAGTATTGGAAGTAACTGTGTTTGCTCCTTTAGATTCAACTACAATAGATGTTTTAATCACATCCAAATAGCCAATTAATATCAAGTTTTAGATCTAATAACAATTGATAATGCAGATTTTGATATTTTGTCTCTCTTGTTGACAATTGCATTCGAATTGAAGTCTTTTAAAATCGCCCAATATCTAGTTGAGCATGGCACCGATGTGAACATGGAAGTGACCAATCATTCGCAACTGATCATTATTATGATATTTCATTAGTCATTAATATTTGACCATCGCTAAAACATTACATCAATCATCCATATTTTATCATCATTGTGATTAAGCGAATTCTCTCGAAATCGTTCACTATCTTGTTGAACATGGAGCTGAAGGCAACATGAAAGAAATCAATCATTCACATTTAATCATAATTACGATATATAATCAATCATTCACATTTGATTTTCATTATGCTATAAAATCCTTTACTCATAAATCATCATCATTATCATATGGAGATAATCATTTCTATTTGATTATAATTATTATATGATATCAATCTTTCACAATTAATCATCAACATGATATTATATTTTTGACGTGTAAAAATGAAATATGATTTGTAAAAAATCTTATGTCAAAATATTAAAACAGGGGACTTCATTCAATTTTTTAATTGCATAAATGTAAGAATATATTGTGCTTCGAGTTGCTTCTCTCTCAACAAGAGGCAGCAAATCAAGCCCTCCTGTTGACAGAGAGGCATACAGTTCGATTTCAAGGCATCTGCTCTTGAAATCTGCACCTCATCGATCGATTCTTTTTCACCGAGGATTCTCTATCAACAGGAGGGCTTGATTTGCTGCCTCTTGTTGAGAGAGAAGCTTGAGGGCTGTAAGCATTATCAATCGTGCTTCCCCCTATTAATAATACTTTTTAGTGTTTCTGACATTTTTAATTTTACAATAATCATCATCGTCACTTTTCAAATCTGACACTTTACATATCAGATGTCAGAATTACACATTTTTTGGCCGTAACACTTGTGGTGTGTTATCTGATCAATGATTTAAATTTGTCCAATATAGTTTTTTTTTTGATTAAAATTATCGTTGTTTTTATATTTTAATCAATATTATCAGATACTCTTAGATGTAATTCCATATCTATGCTTCTCATGTATGGATGGGTTCATGAATATAAATGAAAAAATGTTGATGTGTTATATTGAAGTGCATCACTTTAAGACAATCATATACACCATATTATCTATTATATTCATATACTAGAGTACTGATATATACTTTGGCATCGAGCTGTTTATTGCTGTTGTCTTTGTATCAATGCTTCTTGGCGAAAAAAGTGTTTGGTAATATCAGAATCTCGATTTATGTCGAAGTATATATCAAACAGCAAAATATGAAAAATGGATATTAAATCTCAGTAAAATTCAAGAAATCGATGTAATTTGATTAGAAAAATAGTCATATTTTTGCGATTTTTTGTTTGATTTATTCACAAATATTTCAGAAAATGCTATATTTAAGATAACAAAGGAAGCCATTTTTTGAAGAAAATTTGAAGCGAAAATAATCGTTCAAAAAAATATAATGTTTAGGAATTCAAGCGGCAAATATTTAGCAACAATCGACAATCAAACGGTAAAACTGTTCAAATACAACAATCCCGACAGTGCTGTTACAGTTAAAGCCAATTTCAAGATTGATGGATTTTCATTTCTTCCTTGTTTGTACGGACCTTCATTTGCTGTGGTCAACAAAGACAAAAACAAAATAAATCTCTATTTTTCGGAGAAAAAAATGAATTATTCCAATCCTGTCGAATTATCATTGACTGAAAAATTTGATAAAAGCTTAAATATCTGCCAAAACTCATACAACCTATTGCTTGGGTATATCACATCGAAGTCATCAATCTTTATCACGGAAATATCGTTAACAGACAAAAATTTAATGCCAATCACAATTTTTAACGGAAAATATCAAGATTTCTCCTTCGCTTCGCAAGAATTCATATGGGCATACAATGACAATAAGACTGAATATCTTTCTTTAATTAATAATCAAGATTTTATTCCAACAAAAGATTTGGGCTCAAAAATTCAATTTTTGCACCCATCTCCAGCTTGTACCAATGTGTGCATGGTAAAACTTCAAGATGAAGCAGATCAAATTAAATTATTACACGTTGAAGGAAATAATATTTTTGTTGAAAACACAAGATTAAACAAACCAGAAGATGCTGATAAAAAAGATGAAATTGCATTCGAAACAAGCTTCTGGGATCCATTTGGCTCAATTTATGCATTTATCACTAATTTTGGTGTTTACAAGCTCCACGAGCTCCCAGACCATAGAATGAAGATAGAAGAACCATAAATTTAATATATAGAGTTATATTCATCATAATAAATTTTATTTGTATACTTATTTTACTTTTGTATTTTAAATTTAATCAATAAAAGTTATATATGTAATATAATTCTTAAATCGAAAATTCGATATTTATATTGAATTTTAAATATGCAAAAAAAGAGAGACAAATTCATGATATATGAACATTTAGTGAATATTATAAAACCATAAAAATAAATAAAACACTATCTTAGAAATCATCGAATTCTTCTTGAGCAGAAAGCTGCTTCGCTAACTCGATCAAAGGAACAATGTACTTCTTGTCGCAAGCCTTTGTGAGGAATGGGTGATGAAGCAATGTTTCTGAAGAAGGTCTTGCGTGTGGATCCATACTAAGGCAAAGATCGAGGAAATCGAGAAATTCCGTCGATCTGTTCTCTCTGTCTGAAATTGGAGGAATTCCTTTCGTAGAAATCAAGAATAAAGCTCTCATTGGTGGCGAATCAGCGTAAGGAGGCTCTCCTTCAGCTAATTCTCTACACATGATACCCAAAGACCATATATCAACGCCGTACGAGTAAGGCTGATACTTAATTAATTCTGGTGCCATCCAGTAAGGCGTTCCTACCATTGATTTACGTGTTTGTTCTCTCGAGTCGAGCTGCGCTGTATAACCGAAGTCCGCTAAACGAACTTCGCCGTTCGATTTTAATAAAACGTTATCGGTTTTAATGTCACGATGAATCTTGTTGTGCTTGTGCATGTAGTCTAAAGCCTGGAGTACTTCGCGCGCGAAATAAGCAATTTGGGGCTCTTGTACGTCACAGTATGTCGCAACATTTGTTAAAGAACCGCCATCCATCAATTCCATTAAAATCCAGAGCGTGTTCTCGATCAGGTGGGCTGAGTAGAATTTAATAATATTCGGATGATTCATTGTTGCCATTAATCTTGTTTCGATGAATAAAGTTTGCATATTTTTATCCGTTAGAATCATTTCTTTAACTGCAACAACAGTTCCAGCAAGTGGATTTTCGGCTTTGTATACTTTGCAAGTGCTTCCTTCGTCGATAGACTCCATGTTTTTGAGAAAAGTTTTTGGATTTGTTTTTTGTACAACGTCTTGGATCGGCGGTAATGTGATCTGATCTTCGGCTTGCTGTTGGGGCGCCGGTTGCATCGGCTTTTGCATGAATTTAATGACGTCTAAGACGCCTTCTGGATTTTCTGCAATTTCCTCCTTCTGGAAACCGCTCTTTTTTAATATCTTATCCCACTCCGGCGGGAGACCGATAAAACCTTTTTGTGGATCAAAAGTTACGTGGGTAAGATGCTCAATCTCGTATGGCGCCGAAATTTCAACTCTTTTTTGAAATTCGGGTATATACATCATATTTCGTCCTGTTGTCGTAGGTCTCAGTTCTGGCGCAATATCTTCATCGTTGATAATAGAAGCGGCAGTATCTCGTGGAATAGCGTGTAAAAGGCAACGAGGAACATTGTGGTATCTCCCGGTACCCTCGTCGATGGTCAGATGTATGCCATCTTTGACATCGTATGGGTCAGAGATGTCTTTCTTGTTGATCTTATGATTCATTAATAAATTTTTTTATTGCCTTTTTTCTACGTTCCTGTCACTTTTGTAAAAGTTTTTATATAAGCAAATTTACAGGGGGCTGAACTCAATTCGAGTGCCTCAATGTCTAGAATAGTGACTTCAGAAAATTGAATTATAATTGAATATTTGATTAGTTTACATATTAACTCTGCTCGATAATAGGCTTACATTAATAAAATTGAGCAACTTTGTTTGTTTCTTGGTGTCAGTTTTTTTTAAAATAATCAATAAACCATGATTTCCTTAAATATAGAATGTTGTTTAAAAATGGCCAAAATTGACAAATTTTTTATACTCGCCGCAAAATTAGTGCAGCGCCGTACTTGACTTTTGAGCCATCTCTGAATGACTTTTGAGGGGAATTTTGTAAACCTCTCTACACAAAATTCGCCTTTCAGTTTTTCCTCTAAAAAACGTGCTTTATTAAGAAAAATAGATTGGAGATTGCATACCATATAATAATATTTATTATTTTTTTTTCGGAAAAATCCCCTTCACAGTCAAAAGTGAAAAATATTTTGTGCGAATTGAGAGGGCTCGTCACTTTTTTGCGAAAAATAAATTTAAAAATAAAGTGTATTTTTACAAATCAACAACAAAGGCATAGGATATAGAAGAGTGCTGAGCCAAAATCAGCGAATTTGAGCGGGAAAGATAAATTTGATTTCCCAAAATGTCAAGCATAAGGATTGATGGCTTGAGGGATACAAAAGGGGTGTCAATTAAGGATTCGAGGTTAAATTGAGGAAATGAAGGGTCTGGGATCGCTTGAGAGCGAACGCTCCCGTCAAAGTTTTTGTGCCAAACCGTTAACCGAAAAAGCATAACTTGAAATAATGATGTATGGATTATGTGAAAATCACTTTCACTTTAAAATTAATTTTCGAAAACAAGTTGACGAACCCACCAGACGCATCAAATACTTTTCAGATTTCGACAGCAACGAAGTCTCAATTTGCACACTATATTTTTGATTTTTTCGATTAAAAACCAATCGAAATAGATCAGCATAAATCATTGATTGATATTATGAGCTTTGGAACTATTTTAATTTTTAAACTTTCTTTTCAAATCAGCGAATTTTTCATTAAAAACATGTTCAAATGACTAAGCTCCATCTGCATATCAATATTATGATGTTTTTGATGATTTCTAGTATTCAATGATTAAAAGTAACAATTCTTTCAGTTCTCATGTATATAGGCAAAATTGATTGAAACAAACAGTAATTCTAGGCTGCATTGACTCGATATATGCATGCTTGGGTGGGCTGAATAGCGTCTGGCTAAAAAATAGTGATTAATAATTACTCAAACTAAAGACACCATCTCAAGTAAGGAGCAGCTTATTTGTTGTGATTAATGTACTGATGAATCAACAAAATATTCTAAGAATGGTTGCAAATATATGATCTTTTGATGAAATGTGGCATGGTACCAATAATTGATCAATGAGGTATTACCCATATAGTCTCTGAGTTAGATCGATTGATGTTGACTTTCTAACTCAATAAATTAGTCGAAATACAACTATTTGTAAATTTGTTGAAGCTAGGCAATGCATTAGAATGTATCAATGAATATTGCATAAGAACTCTGTCTGGGTAGAAGGAAGCACTGACTCAGAATGCAAGATACACATATTTTTCTAAAAACTTAAATTGCATTCGGCAGCAGCGAAAGGAATGGTCGAAGTTATGGAAGTTCTCTTCCAAATACAAGGCGTTGATGTTAACGCAAGAGATATATAGGGCTATACTCCACGCCAGGTAGCAACTGATAGATCGCAGTTGAGTGCTGTCAGAGTTTTGCTAAAAAACAAAAACGTGAGACCGAATTTAGTAAATGAAGATGGAAAAACGCCTTTAATAATGGCAGTCGAAAGCGGGGACATTGATATAATTAAGCTATTCATGACATCAGGAATAAAGAAGACATCCACGACAACAAAAGGAATGACGACTCTTCACATCGCAGCAACAAAGTCTTTGGAAGTTTTCATGCTCATTGCGAAGAAAGTTGGAATATATTATGCGGCTCTGGACAAGAAGGGAAGGTCAGCACTTGATATAGCGAAGAAAGCCAATAACAAACCTGTTGTTGACGCAATTGAAAATTATATTCAAAAATCAGGACAAAAATGTTATATCGCATGAAATATGTTGTATTTTTTGATTGTTAAATATGTTATCAAAAAATTAATTCATTTTTTTTAATTGATAAATTCAAAAAATGATCCCTCCAAACGTATTTTACTCAGAACCATCGTTTGTCAGGGTTCTGAAGTATAGAGATCCCGTGAGACTCTCTGTTTCCAGTTCAAACAGTTTCGAAAAAACATCAAAAAATGCAAAAATTAAAATACAACTAAAAGAAATGGATCTTGACTGCCTAAATAAGCATGAATGGCTGACTGATATTGTTATAGACGCGTATTTAAAATATTTAATGAATAACACTTCAATTCCAATTGGTGTAACGAATACATACTTCGGAAAGATATTAGACAAAGAGGACTACAACAGAGTCAAAACATGGGAAGGAATTCCACAACTTTTACAAGGAAAATTTAATAAATTTTTAATTCCTTACGCTACAAGAGCCCATTGGATACTTATTGTTGCTTATTGGCTCGATAAAAAACTGTACGTCTATGATTCTCTCAACAGACCTTTGCCTGGTTGTATTAAGCGATTATGTTTCTTTTTGAAAGAGAACACTGGATACCAATGGCAGGGCCAGAGAGTAAAAGTGCAAAGACAGCTGAATTCTAGCGATTGTGGAGTTTTTCTTCTAAAATTCGCTGAAATGGTTGTAACTGGACAAGATCCACTAGTCGTTAACCAAGAGATGGTCAATGTCTCTCGATTGGATATCAAAAATGTGCTCCTTGACGCGATTCATCAATATTCGTTATAATAAATTGTTAGTATTTGTGACATGGCTATAAGCTTTTAATACATGAAGCATTTCAATATTGTTGTTTCTAGTTTGCTAATCGCTAATTAAGAAAATATCAAATTGTGCAATACAAAAACAATCAAACTTTAGTCAAGCAGCAATTGGAATATGATGATTAAATTCATAACTTACAAATCTTCCAGAAAGTTTTTTTATTTCCAACCAGAATCCAAAATATCTTCCAAAGTTGCATCCCTAGTGTACATGTTCTAATGCATGTTTACAATCTATTTATCGAAGAATTAATCATTTTTACTAAGTTTTCAATATTGTTATTTTAAAAATTAACGATATAGGTTAATAAGTATAGCGTGCAATTCATTCATTTACACTGCACATTGCTAATCAACGGCAAAAGCGTCAAAACTCTATTCAATACTATCAAACTTATTTTAAGGGTTCCAGGGTTCATAACGCCCGTAAGGTTATTCACTTCACTTTTGAGATTAAAACATTAATAGCTCAGCAAAAATTCTGCTTCACATAAACGTTTAATATCATAGTAATATTTATTACCAGAAAATATTAATGTAGCGTATAATAATCCATCAAACGAAAACAGACACTTTACACGTCAGATTTGACATGTAAAGTGGGATTTTAAAATTAGAGAGGTAGATCTCAATCATAAAAAAGTAACAAATATGATTTTGCCTTTTTCCTACAAGAGCGAAGTCAAGAGAGACTGCGACTGTCTCAAAGACAGCATGAGGATGGGTCCCCATGATGTCTTTGAGACAGTTGCAGCTAGTTTTTGCTACTCCTAGGACGAAATCGGAATTTCAATAATTTAGCAGATTTCGTCCTAGACGAGTTTGTAGGCATTCTTTGCACCAAATCAGCCTGATGTTAGCATTTCAGGTGTGTTCTGGTGCAAAGGATGTCTACAAACTTTATTTTTTTAAAGTAATTGCAAAAAAATAATATCCTATTAAAATCTCATAAATGATGACCTTGGTTAATGAAAATGACATATATTTGGTTATAATTCATTTTTATTCAATATTTTATTTTATTTCATTTCAAATATCACTTTCAAAATCTCTTTGTAAGAAAATTTAATATGATAAATATAACCGAAAACACGCATGCTTTAAATACACATCATCTCCTCACTTCACAGACAACTTTTGAAAATTGATACAAATATTGATCCTTTGCACCAGAACACACCTGAAATGCTAACATCAGGCTGGTTTGGTGCAAAGAATGCCTTGAAGATCTTGAAATTCTTGATGAAATTCCTGTAAACTTCTGGAAAGAAATCATCATTTTGATGATTTTTGATTGCTATTTTGATAAAAACGATGACATTACTAAGACAACAATTTCTGAAAGATATTCAGTCATTATTTTGAATTTATTATCATCTGAAACCGAAATAAAAATAAACCTATTTGGTAATGAGTTGTGTGAAGTAAATTATCCTCAAAATCCCGTTACAAAATGCATGCAATGTGCCTATAATGTTTATAAACTAAAATTTAAACTTAGATAAATTGATAAAAAATAAATATTTTTTTACATTTTCTGGGAACTGCAGCGGGTATATGGCGTTGAATTATGCAAACAATAAACAATGAAATGAAAAAATGATATTGCCCAGACAACAATTTATAACAATTTATGAAAAGCATCAATTTCAAGAAATCGAATTTACATTGATTTGCAGTTATCTGGATCAAAGCACTACTCTTTATATATACTGTTTAACACAATCAGCTGTAGCAATCACGTGTGAAGTTTGAATCAATATTCATAGCTGCGTCAGTATATATGGGTGTTTTCAGGCTTCTAAGTGGTTGGAGAATAATCATCACATGATATTACCTTTAATTCTATCCATAAACTCATGTGTTGATTTTTAGAGATCATATAAAACAA
>JALKBU010000278.1:0-52116 GCA_023091735.1 Trichomonas tenax
GTTTGTTTAAGCAAAATCATATTGGATGAGCGGCTTGGTCTTTGTTTGCAGAGATATTATTGATACCACTGTAAACAGAACCCCAGAAAGGCACGTAAATGTTTTATCAGATCTGATCTATAGGGGGATCACTCATTAAAAATCGCAAAACTCAAAAGAGTAAACGAGAAAAAAAATTCAAGGAAAATAAATGCACGTTTCGACTTTTTCATAGTATTCATAGAATGTATTCTATGAGGAATATCAAATCATATCATCGTAGATTTTTGTAAATAATTTTTTTTTGTCGAAAATGGAGACTGGTAATAATATTATTTCTCGCTCTTACATTGATTATTCAAATAAAAGTCTGATAGGCAGCGGAACGTTTGGCGATGTCTATCTCGCTTGTCATAAGCATACAAAAAAATTAATCGCGGTGAAAGAATTAAAATTGCAGTTTACTCGAAAAGATCCTAAGGTTTTTATGAGAGAAGTTGATATCATGTCGAATATTAAATATCCATCGATTTTACCATTTGTTGGATATGTTTTGCCCGAATTTGAAAGAAATCAGCCAGCGCTTATTGTCACAGAATACATGCAATGCGGATCTCTTGATGGTTTAATTACTAAAAGTCGCGAGAATGCTGATCTAAACTGGGGCGATACTGAAAAAACAATTGAAATTATTGGAATAATTGCTGCAATGAGATATCTTCATAAGATGGGAATCATACATCGCGATCTTAAACCTTTAAATGTACTTTTAAATCAAAATTTGGAACCTTTCGTTTGTGATTTTGGTTTATCAAAACATGTTGTAGATACAGAAGAGGTTAGAAAACAGACAGTGAACGTTGGAACACCTGTTTTCATGGCTCCGGAAGAACATAATGGCAATGCCTACAATAATTCAGTCGATGTTTATGCATTTGGTATGCTTTTATATAACTTATTGACGAAACAATTACCATTTTCACACGTAGAAAGAGGAGCTTCAATTCCATTCCGTGTATGTAATGGAGAACGTCCAGAAATTCCAGATTTTATATCTGAAAATTATAAAGAGCTAATTCAACAGTGTTGGGATCATAAACCAGAAAATAGGCCAACGTTTGACAAACTTTATAGTTTATTTTTGAGTGGTCAATATAATTTGCCAAATGCCGATAACGCCAAGGTTAAAAAGTATATTGATATCCTCAACAAAGCAGAAAAGAAAACACTCGCTGATCTAGAAAGAGAAAATCAAGAATTAAAGCAACGACTCGAATTAATACGTCAGGGTGAGATTTCTGTCAAATGTAAGTTTGGCACAGGAGTTGCCCAAAAGCTTTACAGTTCGCGCTTAACGCGTTTTGAAAGAAAATTCTATTATTCGCGCTCTTCATTTGATATTCATTATTGCCTTGGACAAGAAGCACCAGGATTCTTTGGTTTTAACACAGGACAAAGGTTGTATGTACAATTCGACTTTCCATTTGAGATTTGTATCCAAGGCGTTTTCATCAAAACATATGATGAAAGTTTTAAGGACAACTGGGCTATCTATGTCATTGACAAAGACGGCCATGAAATTCTTGCGTATCAATGTAATGAAATCGTAAACTATGACAAGAGTAAAATTGGCGTTCTCTTCCAGCCTGTCAAAGGATATGCTATCAAGATTATCAAAACAGGCGGTAAAGAAACTCTCTCATTTAAACAATTGGAGTTCTTCGATCACCAAAACAAGCCATTATTTGGCAGCCTCATCGATAAATCAAACAGGTTTGCTGTACCGTTCATTGTCACAGCCTCAGATTACATCGTCAGCTTCCTCCAGAATCAGTCGAGTGAAATAGAGGTCTTTACTGTTAATAATCCTAATAATAACTGGATCCAATTAAGCCTCGATAATTCTGTCAAGATAACAGGCTACAGGATAAAGAAAGACGAAGCGATTTCAATGAAAAGCTGGACATTTGCTGGCTCAAACGATGGCGCTAGTTGGGTAACAATTGATCATCAGACTAATTATGAAGACAACGAAAGGGTTGTCGAGATTGAGTGCCATGCCACATCATCGTTTAAGTTATTTAGGATTATTCCCGAGGTTCCTCCAGAGGTTAAGAACAAATTCGCCGGTTTTATCTGTCATTTTGATGTTTTTGATTAATTCATATCTTTTTATTTTTGTATCAAGTTGTTAATATTCTATGATATTTTAAAGGTTTCTTTTGTATATAGCTTTGAAATACCAAAAGATAGTATAAATACCTAAAACATAAGAAAGTGGATTATGAGTTTACATGACAAAAATATATTTTAATGCATCCAACTGCGATTAATAGTCAGATGCTGGAAAATATTTTGCAAGTCATTGTTTATATGCCGCCTCTTTGTAAGGACTTCATAACAAGACTTTGCTCGTCAACTATGCGCTATCTTTTAAAATATTATGAAAAAACGACTCCAGAGAAATCAGATTATTTCACATCTTTCGTCGCAGCTTATATTTTAGCATCCAAAATTAATGAATGCGTTGTCCCAATACATCAAATTTGCAAAGCTTTTCAAGAGTTTTTCAAAAAATCCGAATGTCAAAGATTTAGGGAAGCTGCTATAGCATTGGGGTGTGGAAATCCTGCAGATGAAAATTTTTCTGAAAATTTAATTCAAAACGCAGTCTCGCGAGAAAAAGATATCATTATTGCTTTAGATTTCAATTTTACTTTACCAAATGTACAAGAAACAGTAATACATAACATAACAAGGATTTTATCGTGGCATTATGACATTTCTACTTCGATCGAAGTTGATTCTTTTATTCGAGATTGCTCAACAATTTCCGAAAAAATACAGAATGAAATTCTTATGCTAGCTGATAACTATTGTTTTCCTCTTGAAATGATCGCTTTGGTCGTTACTCAAATAACACTTGAGTTATATTATGATAAGTTTATGGTCAAGAATCATTTTTGGAACAAAATACTCGCTCCTGACGTTCCACAAGAAGAATTGGATCAAGCAATGGCACAAATTAAACCATACGTTATTGAGAGTCTCAAATTGCAAGGAAAGTCACTTATTCCATCAGTCAACATTGATTTTTCACCATTGGATGATTTTATTATTTATCCTGTATCTCCATCAGGTTCAGGTGATAAAGAGCCTTCATGTCCACCTCCACCAATACCGTTGTTGATGCATGTAATACCACCAACACAATCTGTTTTTAATAGATATTATGCAGATCACGCACCACAGATACCACCTCCACCACCAGATCCTTCAATGATTATATTACCTCCATTTTCTACTTATGCTCTTGGATCTGCCCGTGTCGAAGATAATAGAAGATCACGACATCATGGAGATGATGACAGAATGAGGCACTCAAAAAATTCTGATAGATACAGGGATGAATATTATGACAGACGAGGACGTCAGGACAGGTATGATGACAAATACGATAGAAGACGGCGTCCTCCAGATGATTATTACGACACCAGGAGGGAGCCACCACGTTATCCTGATAGTAGGCATGATAGATATGATGACTGGTATGACAGAAGACGCCCTCCTCCAGATAGGTATCGGTATCCATCACCAATTAATGATGGTGGAAGACCACCAGCATATCGTGATGGAGATCGATCCCCACAGTATAGAGATCGATCACCACGCAGAGATCGGTCTCCGCCACACAGTAGGTCACCAGCATATATGGATAGAGCACCAGCATACCGTGTCAGACCGCCTCCATCCCAATCTCCAAGGCCTAGAAAGTAATACTCAATTATCATATTTTTATAGAAGAAATAAATTGTTTTTAACTCATCTTTCACAACCCAGCTTAATGCATTTTAGTATGGGGATGGCCACTACAATCGTTTCAATTCCACAAAGATCTAATAAAATATATTGTAGAACGACTAAGATTTGATGCTTAGTACTTGTAACATAATTTCGAATAATTATTGGTATTATATTGGTCTTATACACAGCCCAAAATAGAAATAAGTATTGAAATCAAATACAACATTTTATATTTGCCATATAAATTAAAATTTGACATGTAAACATCTCAATAAAATTTGCACAAAAGATTGTGAGAGAGTATTCGATTTAAAAAAAATTATGACGGATCTTATCCTTGATCGTGCCACACTTTTTATCAGAGAGACGTATCATGAGATATATCCAGAAGAAATACCAGAAGTAGAATATTTCACTGGTCGTCCTCTCAACCTCACAGAAGAGACAGAATTGATCGATGAGCACACTTCTTCAGATGGGCATCGAATTGTCTGTGCCAATGAAATATTTGAAGATAGCCATGGAATGAGATTCCGCGTGATCGATATTCTTGGTAACGGAACTTATTCTTACGTATATAAATGCCAAGTTGTCTCTGAGCCAACAAAATTTGTTGCACTCAAGATTCTCAAAAACCAACCACAGTACAGAGCTACAGGAATTGCTGAAATAATGATTCACCAACAAATGCAAAATGCACCAGATATGGATGGAAAGCAACACATTGGTAATCCAATATCTACATTCGAGATTAATGGGCACATATGCATGGTAATGGCATTACTTCAGCGATCGCTTTTCGAAGGTATCGGCCAAGACGATCCACCTCTTGTACTTCTTTCCACAATTAGACTCATTTGCGAACAGCTTCTCAAAGCTCTTAATTATGTTCACTCAAATGGAATCATACACTGTGATGTTAAGCCAGATAATATTTTATATTCAAACGAATCTAATGATAACATATTATTGATCGATTTTGGATCAGCCACAAATCAGCTACCACAGATTGGACAATATATTCAGTCAAGATTCTACAGATCCCCAGAAATTATGTTAGGATTACCATATGACTCAAAAATTGATATTTGGAGCGTTGGATGCATCGCTGCTGAATTATACCTCGATTTTGCAATATTTGCATGCGATAATGAGTCTGATTCAATCCATTCGATGGTTGGACTTCTTGGAAACATTGATACATCACTTCTACAGAGATCGCGAGGTTGGTGGAAGTTCTTTGATATGACTAAGGATGGATATACACTTAAATTTGATCCTATTGATGTTTTGATGAACAAACATTTATACCACGAATCAGTGTTTCAAACAATTGGTGTTAGGCCGCTACACCAGATGTTATTGGACCACTTCCCATTGACTACTGAACAAGAATTTGAAACTCTTAATTGCTTCAATCACTTTGTTCATACATTACTTAATTTTGACTCTGATCAGAGACCTACTGCTGCTGAAGCATTGCAGCATCCTTTCATATTAAATGAAAAATTACCAGATGAAGCAGTTATTCCATTCGACCAGTAAGTCGAATTGTTGCTGCTTTTAACCCCTATACTTTTTATGTTGTAAACGATATTTGTTTTTTATACATTTTTATATCCTAACATTTTATAGTCATCAATGCTTTAGATGCAGTTTCGTCTTAAAAGGGAATGAATTAAGAATAAACCATATGTTTTAAATCAAATAATAAAAAATGTTATATTTTATCTAACTAACAACATGAATTTTTCTTCGCCTTTCGGAGTGCAGGACCCTTGGATGCCTCGGTTTTGCCAAGCTTAACGAGAGATTTAACAAGTGAAATGAACATTTCATTTACACCTGTTCCATCCTTTGCTGATGTAAGGAAGAATTCGAATCCGTTAGTAGTAGCCCATTCCTTAATTCTTTCTGGTGGAACGACCTTGTTTGGTAAGTCTTCCTTATTTCCTGCGATAGCAATGTAACATAGTGTTTTAACTGTCTGACGGAAGTTTTCGAGCCATGATTCGAGCGATTCTGCTGATTCATTCGATGTCTGATCGTAAACAATAATGGCTGCGTGAGCATCACGATAGTATATGGAACCAAGTGATTTATAGCGTTCCATACCAGCTGTATCCCAGATTTGCAACTCAATATCCTTTCCATCGTATGTCGTTCTGTATGGAATATATCCTGCACCGACAGTAGGCTGATATTCTTCATCAAAACGCTTGAACTGAAGGCGGTTGGCAATAGCTGTCTTTCCAACAGCAACAGAACCAATCATAACAACTTTAAATTCCAGTGTTGTGCTCATTTTGGATGAATTGGCACATTTCAAAGGTTAATCAGATTGGAATCAGAAAACAGAGAAAAATGAAAAATAAAAACTAATTTAACACACCTATAATATTAATTGAAGAAATCCTCGGTGATTTCATTCGAATCATCGATCATCGTTCTAAATTGATCATCTGATTTCTTTTCGGGGTTGTTCGATGCATCTAGGCCAAGAAACTGCTCAATGCTTTCGTCATCATTGGCCACTTCATTCGAAACAGTATTTAATATATTATCTTTCTCAAAGCCTCCATCACGCACTGATGAAGGAGGAACATTATCAGCCCATGGAACAACCAACGGGGCCTCTTTCATCTCAAAGTACTGACCAAAAGTGCCAGCTTCAATTTTTGATGCACCCATTGCTGAATTATCCCATTTTGTGTCTGGTCTTTCGACAAATAAGAAACGACTTGCATTCTTTCTCATTCCTAGTATAAGCTCGTTCTCTGTTGGAGCTGAGAGAAGCGCATGCGTTAATCTGACACGATCCCTAACATCAACATCTCCATCATACATTGCTTGGCTAAGAACAAATCTGACAAGGTCACCGGATTCCTTTGGTCTTAGGCAGAACACTCTTCCAGCAAGGAATATTGTTTGAAGCTTGACAGCTTTCTTTTGTTGAAGGAATGTTATAGCAAGTTGTCTCAAGACTTCATGTGCATGAAGTGGAATCAATGCGGCTTTATTTCCAATCAATGAAATCAAGGCAGCTTTTGTTTCTTCATCTGCTATTTTGCCGAAAAATATGAGTAATCGCTTAATTAGACTGACGACTTCTTCCTCACCCAATGCCTCTTCTGATACATCACCAAATAATGGGTCAATTTCTTTGGGCTTTTCATCCTTATGAGGAAGAGGATTTAATAATACGCAAAGGCAGTGTATAGCTGCCCATTGGATGGTGTTCTCAGAATTGAGTAATTTAATAAGAGGAATTAATGTATTGTATGTGATTGGTTGAGCAAGCGATACAGAGCGACCAATAGACATAACTGCAGCTCTTGCAACATTTTTATCAGGTGATATTGTTTGGTATACTAGTTCTTCTATGATTTGTGAAAAGTTCATTGGACGTGATAGTTGTGAAATCACTCGCATCTTTAAAAGCTTCACATTTGATGAGTCACTCTCATTGATGAAAAAGTGTTTAATGTGAGGAACAAACAATTCAGGTTCTTCTGCAGCGATTGAAGAAATCACAGAAAGGGCAATGCTCTGAACCGCAATGTCACCATATAAAAGACGTATAATAGGTTTTATGAACATAGAGCGTTTCAAAGATGGAGCGCAGTAATAGAAAATTAAAGCAGCATGCAAACTCACTGAAGGTGTTATTGAATATAAGAGTGGTTGTATATTTGCGAACAGTAAGTCGAAGTCAGGATCTATCATGTCTGAAACTCCATCCCAGTCATCTGATTTTTCATGATTTTCAGGTTTGGAGAAATTGCGACGAACATAATGTAAAAGTATTCGCAAGAGTATTGTTTGGCCCCATGGGTCGAGCTTTTCAATCATAGAAACCATTTTGCGATAAAATGGATGGAAAAATGTATCATTTTTGGGTTCAATAACAGAAAGTGCGAATAACGCAGCACTTATTACAATAGGCGATTGGTCATTAAGTAGTTTTTCGATGATTTGCAAGAATTGATCCTTATTTTCTCCATTATAATTATACTTTTTCGTAAGAGCGATCGCAACTTCTCTACGAACATATGGGGACGGATCTGTGTGGCATGTTACTAGATGCTCCATTGTGATCTCTTGTAAGTCCGGAATATTAAGAGAAGTGAACGCTTTGAGCGATAAAACTCGAGTAGATGGTTCTTCGAAGATTGATTTGAGGAAATTTCCAACAGAAAGTAACATTACTTCAGAATCGATATCTTGTAACATAACAGCAACGATGGCTGCGAGATGGCGAATTTCGGGTTCTTTGTGGGATAATGCAATTATGACAAATGGTGCAGATTCAGGGACGCTATCTCCTTTTGTCATATATGCGAGAAGAGTTTTTAATCCAGTGATCAATTTTTCTTTATCATCAGATTTTAAGTTCTCTAAGATCGATTCTCGTTGTGAAACAATCTTTTCGAAAGTTGGGACTTCCTTTGGGATGTTTGAAACATTACCGTAGCTTTCAGTTGTCATCGAAAAGGAAATCTTATGTCAAAAATCTTTTGTCAGATTGACGTCAAAAAAACTCCCCAAACTTAGTTTAGAGCTAAAAAGCTCAAATTGAAGTTCAATTCTCATAGCATTATTAACAGTAATAATAGTCTGTCATATTTATTGATACAAATTAATACCAAACAAATCAGATTTCATCAAAATTCTCATTTTTATAAAATTTACATGTCACAAATAATACTTACATGCCATAAATTTGTTTAACAAACAAAGAATGATATTTGACGTGCCACCGAGACAATCAAATGATCCGCCAAGAAAGTTGCCTCCACGAAGTATGTCAACACCATATAGCTACGGGTCACACACAAAGACATCTCATCAACAAACAAATTTATTCAATTTTACAGAAAATAACGATTCTGTTTTAGATAATTTTAGTCCAGAAGAGCAGGTTCTTTTAAGAGAAATAGAAGCAACAGAAACCAGTGAATTAAATGAAAATTTGGCCAAAATATTGGAACAACAATTGGACCTTAACCGTGAAGTCGAACAATCAATTAATAAATTTACAGAGTCAGTTCAGCAGGCTCAGGACTTGATTCCTTATTTGACCGAATCCACAAAATCATATCAATATGCTCAAGAAATTGCAGCCAACATAGATTCTATACATAAATTCCAAGAATTAAATTCCAACGACTTCACACCACAAAATTCATCCCTTTTCGAATAATCAATGAATTTTTTGCATAGATGTAAAACTGTTGTTATATATTATCTACATACCACAAGCTTTTTATTCTTTAACTTATTTGACTTTTTGGTATAAATATAATATAATTTTGAAATTCAAGCTATTTTTCTTAATATATCATAGTTTTATGAGCATTTACAAATCCTTAATTAATGTATTTAATATGAAAATTCATTAATGAAGAAATGGAATCGAAAGAAGATCTTATATTTGCACTTCGTTCAGATCGCAATTTTATTGATAACATCGCTGACAATTTTCTTCAAAATCCCCGAAACAACAACATTTGCTGAAATACAGAAGCATAAGATCAAAACTTTCCAGCTAAATTTTAAGATTTCATCCAATCAGACACTTCTAAAGAAAATAATGTACAAATCTGTCAATCTTTCTGTTGGAAAATATGTTGAGAAATGTATTGGCAGCGATTTCTATCATCCAATCACTGATGAATGTTCAAATCATTCAGGATTGGGAATTACAGCAATATCATCACTTGACACTCTATACATCATGGAAAATCATAAATTATACAAGAAATTACGCAAATGGACAGAAAAATCTTTTACTTGTAAACAAAATCGATTCATGCATACGAAAGACATATTTTCTCACATAATTGCCGGATTAATCAGTATATATACACTAACGGGTGATGAAATGTACCTCAATAAACTCGATGATTGTATCGAAGTTGTGTCACACGCATTTCAAAAATCGATTCCAATGCCACTAGTACATGGAATGCATCCAATATCAAAGCAGTATTCGTTTTTAAAAGGAATTTCACTCTCAGATTCAAGTTCTTTCCTTTTAGAATCAAAGGCCTTATATCATTACTTAAACTTTGATAAATTCAAGAACCACATCAACAACTACCTCGAGTATATGCGGGGCTTTATTAATACAGGATTTCCAATAATAATATCACCACAAAATGTTTACAATATAACACGTGTTTCTTCTTTTTCGGCCGAGTTTTATGCAAATATATTAAGATCATACATTTATAAAGAAACAGAGACAGAAAGAATATTAATAGATACGCTGTTAGACAAAACAAAATATAGTTCGCTTATGGACATAGTAGGATTCAGTTCTGATAATGATAATGTTTTTAATTCAGAAGTATGCCAGCTAGTGCCGCTTTTATATAAATTAAACATGACTGACAACAACTTATACAAAAGAATCTCTGAGAAGTGTGAGTCAATGAGTAGAGACTCTCTCCCTTTGTCAAGAGAACCAGTTAACAGCTATAACTTTGAATTTATAGAAACTCCTTTTAGCTTTGATTCCTCCCTGATAGAGAAACATATATTATCAAATCAAAGTCTTATGGATTTGATTTTTACAAGATATATCGATGATCCACAAAAAAATGGTATATTTTGTAGCTTGGAATCACAGGACCCAATAAGATTTGATGATTATATGCCTCCAGAAGCAATATCAAGATGGGCAAAGCTTGTTTATCTTGATCAAACAAATGTAAGTTATAACGATTTTGTTTTAAATGCCGCTGGTCATTTTATTGCTAAATAGATTGTTTGTATTGTATTTTTTAGGATTTTACTCTGCATAGTAAGAACTATCATTAATTCGTAATGATCGTGAATTAATTCTTCAGTTGCAACCTCCTAATATCAACAATGGGTAAAACGAATATTATCTGTGTGGGTAAATAGTACAACACATGTTAGATATATAAAAACAACAAACAATATTTTTTAAAGATAAAATATGAAGTTAGTAACCAGACCTAGCTTGCTGTGCTTTTGCCTTCCTCTTACACACGGCTTGCATTTCATCCATCTGCTTCAGCTGCGTTTTTGTTAATTTCTTTTGCAACTCCTCGATTTGGTCGAGAAGTTCCTGCCTTGAACTCCACAAATCGCGATATAAATCTTGATCAAGAACTGGCTTAGGTTTTTCGAGTGTTTCATCACTTAAGATTACTTGCTGTTTGTTTGCATCTGTTGATGCTTCCAGTCCTTGATAAACAAACAAATTTTGTAGAAGCCCAACATCCTTATTGATTTTATAAAGTTTTGCATTGGCTTTTTTAATTTTATCGAGAAGTTGAATTTTTTCATTTTTAGCCTTTTGCAATTTTTCTTGTTGCTGCTGAATTTCTACTTCCATTTTAGCAGAGTTGAGCGCTGATTCTCTTTCAAGATCGTCTATTTCCTGCGATCTTGTTGGAGCATGTGTAAATCCAAGTTCTTCGACTGTTTCTGTTATAAGTTTCGAGTACGCTGTAGAACATTTTGCTAGTCTCGTTAAAATGTCAACTGGTGGAGGATTTTCTGTTGATAACCAGTCTAAAATTTCTTTTCTCTGTCGCTGTATCTGATGCTGTGTAATTGCTTTAGGATTTATCTGAATATTTGAAACCGAAACTATTGCACTTGTTGATCCTAACTTTCTTTCTTTTGGTTTGATTGTTGAGAGCATGCTCTGCGGTTTAAACGAGGTTTGAAATTGTCTGGGCAGCAAAGGAGTGAAATTTGGTGGAGAATAGCCCCTGATTCCACTCATTTTAAAATTTAGAAAAAAGTTTTATTTCTGACATGTAGATTGATTTACATGACACGAACTGGCAAAAATTTCACATGAGTTCTCGACTCAAAGCTCTTGCTGAGAAAAACAGGAGCAAGATCGAGAAAACAATGAGAGAAACAAACGGAAAATATGTTGCTAACATAGAGCTCGAAAATATTGCAAAGAAAAATCAGGAATTAAAAGAACAAGAAGAATTCGAGAAAAGGCAGAAATTGATAGAGTTCAAAAAGGCACAAGAATTGATAGCAGTCGAAAATGATCCAGAAATCGATGAAAAAGTGAATAAGCAATTAACAGATAGCTGGTCTTTAGTCGTAACACGATTCCAACGTCAGATTGAGGAATCAAAAGATCTCAGGATTGATCTTGCAGGTCCAGAAGTATACGAAGAGCAAGTTGATGACGACCACAGAGTCAAGTTCTTGAAAGGAATATTTAAGGAGTGGAGATACAGACTTAATAACCTGCCTGATGAAGAACTTGTTAAAAAGAAAGATGAATTATGTAATCTTTGGTACTGTTTGTTTGCTTTGCAGCCACTTTTCAATGCATTAAATAACAGAACATTGAGTGCTGACTTGACTATTAACATTGACCATATTGTTGATGCTTTAAAGAAACCAGATTTCAACAAAGCATACGTCGCTTACAATGATATGGCTATTGGCAATGCAGTTTGGCCTATTGGTGTAACTCAGTATTCTATCCATTGGAAATTTTCTATGGACTTAATGGATTCCAAAAACGTTCTCCATATATTTAATAGTGAAGCAGGAAGAAATGCTATATTGTCCATTCGTAGGTTCATGAATGTGTATAGACAAATTCACCAGAGAGAAGATGCAGACAAACCACTTTCTAATATCTGAACATAATCCCTAGTTTTCCTCACTTTGTGTGTATTTATATATAAACTATTGTTCTTTACTTAACTCTGTTAGTTTTTAAATTTTTGAATAAACAAAGAATTAAATTAAAATCAGATTTATCGATACAGATTAGTGTTTAATCAATCAATCAAATCTAAAAAGTAATTTATTCAAAATAGTGCTCGCTAATGTTTTTGCAGATCTGGTTTGTAGTCTCAACAACATTGTCGCTGTCAAGAGCAACAAGTTTATATGTATTAATTGGTCTTGTTTCAACATCTGGTCTAGCCTTTTCAAGGAACAAATCAATCAAGAATTTCGCGCATTCGTCTGGATCATGTGGATTTCCTTGGTAGTTCGGGAATGTCTTAGAAAATGCATCTGTGTTATGTATACGATCTGAGAAAGCATCATACTTGTTGCAAAGAACGAAGAATGGTGCATTTTGGAATTGTTCTTTATGCGTAATTTGTTCGAAAATAGAGAGAGCATCCTGAATACGAGGAATTTCTGGAGATTCAAACATTGGCTTGTCAAATTCAGCAAACGAAACGCAGAAGATAACACCTTGAACTTCGTTCATGCATTTCTCCCACTTAGTACGCTCTGACTTCTGACCACCGGCATCATAGATTCTGATTAAAGCGTCATCGCAGTTGATTGTAACTTTGTCAATACCGATTGTACGAATACGAGCTTTGAGAATATCTTCATCAGAAGGCTGGAAGTCCTCCTGAACGATTTCGTCGATCTTATTGAAGAAGTAGTCCATGTGATCTGGAATGATTGTTTCGTCCTTGTGGTTGAATGCCTCTTGAATTGACTGATCTTCCCACAATTCCTTGAGCTGATCAGCAATCTCTTCGGTAAATTCGCAACTGAAAGCATCCATTTGTGAAATTTCATATGCAAGATCCTGTAACTCTTCGTTTTCGAGTTCAATATGCTGGCGCTCGAGCCAGTTGATGAGGGTTTGCATAGTTTCAATCATGTTACCTCTCATTGTTTGGATGAAGTTTTGACGTTCGGAATCTGTAAAGCCATCGAGGTATTTAATACGAAGTTGTCTTGTGAATGTTGTCTTACCAGATTCACCAGCACCGCAAAGAAGAAGTCCATAAGCATCACCATTATCGTCCTTAACTCCTTTTGTAACGATTTGTTTTGGTTGTGGTTTTGCAGCAGGCTCTGGTGCTGGAGCCGGCTTCGGTTCTGGTGTTGGTGGTGGAGCTTCCTGAGCTGGTGGCTCTGGTTTCGGCTGTTGTGCTGGCTGTGGTTTTGGTTGTGATTCTGGTGTTTTCGGTGCTGCATTTGTTTCTGTATTCGTTTTCGCAGGTGGATTATTGCTTGGTGCGTTTTCTATATTGAGTTTTTTGGTTTTTTCGTCCGGCTGTGATGCCTCACACCCCATTTTTAAAATTGACGGTTTTTTGCATTTTGAGAGATTTTGTAAATGTTACAGGCGCACAAAAAATATAAAAATTACTTGAAAAGTGACTGAGGGAAGGGAGTCACTTTTCAAGTAATTTTTAAAATTTTTAAATCTCTGATCCAGAAGACGATTTCGGTGTGTTTCGGCTCAATTTTTAAAATCAGCTCATCGTGTAGAATAGCTTTTGCAGGAACATATTTGTAAATTGTGTGAACCTTACGATCGATTACAAAAAAATAAACTATTTTGACCCAATAACATGATATCAGAATTCCATTGCTTATGCTAAAAATAAGAATAATCAGAAATCGTAGAAATCTTATATTAAAGTTCCACGGTTTGTAAACTTGGCATAATTGTATGTAATATGGCATGTAAATATTTACATAGTCAATTGTGGGTATTTTTGGTAAATGTTTGATTTGAACAATTCACTTTGGACAAGACTTGAACGAAAATCGGTCGGACAAAAGAGGACACTGATCACCGATGGACAAAAATCTTATTACTACTCTCAGTTCATGGCAGGTGAAGATAAAATACCTGGACAATTCCAAAATACATATTTGTTCATTGATAATATCGGCAATGACATATATCCAGAGTACTACAGTCCTGAACTATTTATAAGGATGTTTTCAATACTTTTTCAAAACCCAGATAATGAAATTTCATTTATGATTGCAAAATACATCAATTTCATCATCAAAGCACCATTGTTTAATAGCAGTACCTTTATTCAACTTCATAAGGATTTTGAAATTTTCAATCATCTAAAACAATTGTTTGAAAATTCTTTATGTGTAAGTGTTGATTACGAACTAACAAACAAGGAGAAGGAGGATCGATATAAGCATAGATCTCAAGAAAGAGCAAAAATTGAAAAACAAAATAAAGAAAGTCAGAAAGAATCAGAAAAAATTGAAATAGCCGATATGTTCATAGATCCTGGATCTACATTTGACGCAATTGTTCATATTATATCCGATATTTCATCGATTAATAATCAAATGTTTGAATTTGTTTCACAATTTTTCCCAATTGAATATGTGAAGTCAACTATCCCCGAGCCTTCATTGTTATCATACTATTATCTTCAGATCTCAAATGTCAAAATTCTCCCAGAAATTGTATTTGGTTCAGTTGAATTAATTTCCCAAGCAGATTCAAGAACTCGCAGAATTACAGTGAGTAATTGCATACAAGTATTGATAAATTCATTAAATCCGGATGTGTACGTTGAATTGGTCGCAAATCAAAAAATTCCAATATTTCAATTATTTGTTAATAATTTCTTATCATCTTTATACCTTGACAACGTTTGCAATCTTCTTAACATTATATTCCAATTATGCAATCAACATCCAGAACAATGCCAAATTGTTGAACCAATCGACTATAAAATCATATTAAATTCAATATTCGATTTTCTTTACAAAGCTGCTGGACAAACCAATAAATCTGAAAAGAGTGACATTGTGTTTGCTGATGAAGTCAAAGAAAATAGGCAGCAACCGGAAGTCCAAAAAGAAGCAAAGCAAAAAGGTGGAGTGGAAGTTGAAGAAGAGATCAAAATTGCAAAAGAAGATTTAATTGTTACTCCAAATCACATACAAGCAATTCATGAAATACTCCTTTATAATTCTGAGTTATGCGGTCAATATGGTGAAGCTTTCATCAATTTATATGATACCCAGATAATTAGCAAAAATTTCTCAATCCGTGAATTATATATTCGTGTTGTTGTTATCATCATAGTTCACTTTCCTGACCTTGCAAATGTCTGCTTCCGTCATAGCAAACTAATGAGTTTTATGTTGAGTATGCTCGAGTCTGATCAGCCAATCTATTCACTCAAATTTTTCTCAGTCATCGCACAAATATTGTTGAGCTTAAACAAGATTTCAGACCTTGCTAATAGCCTCAACGATTACCGCGAGACATTGGCTGATTTTACTGTTGATGAGAACGAAGAAATCAGTACTTTGGCAGTTGAGATATGCAAAATCTGCAATTTTGAATAAAATGTGTTTTATACAGTTAAAAATATAACAATTTAGATTGAATCATCAGAAGAAATCGAATTGTTGAAACCGACATTGGAGAAATTATCTTTCTTCTTCGAATGCTTGTGATTATGTTTTGTGCCTTCAATTGGCTCTGGGAAATCGTGGCTACTTAAATCGCTTGAAGATGATGATGACTTTTTGATTGACTTTGGAACTTTAGGAAGTTTTTCTGTCTTCTTCAGAGATCTCTGTTTGAATATCATGATTCCGTCATCATTAGGATCACCTTCTGAAGAATCCTTGAGAACAATAACTTCTTTGGCTTTATTTTTAGATTTCGCGGATTGTTCTTCGCTTGCTTTCTTCTTGCTTTCTGTCTTGGCAGGCTTTGGATCTTTTTTGATATGTTCATTTATATTGACACTAATTTTGACATCATCTTTTTGACTCTCTGGCTTTTTCTCTTTTGAAGAAACTTCTATCGCTGGTTTGGAAATACTAGAACCTCTTTGTGGTCTTGTCTTCACAGCAACTTTGATTTCAACTGGCTCCTCTTTCTTTGTTTCTTTGACTTCCGCCTTCTTTGATTCTGCTTTCTCTTTATGCTTTTTATCAGCTTTCGGCTCAGATTTATGTTCATCTTGTTTACCAGATTTTCCGAAAGAAACTCTCTTGTTTCCTTCTTTATCTTTCATTTCTTTCTTCTTCATGTCGAAGTTATTGATTCCAAATGGAGAGTCAGCAAGATGACTGTGTTTCAGTCTCTCCTTTTCTGCTAATTGCTCAGCAAGAAGTTTCTCTCTGATTCTCTGCTGGATTGCGAGCATCTGCTGCTTTTCTTCTGGAGTTGGCTCTGGCTTTGTGGATTCTCTTTGAATTGCCATTGGAGCGTTGATAGTTGGTGGTGGAACTGGCGCTGGTTGGACACTGCGTGGTTTTTTAATGCGAGTTGAAGAAGGCTTTTCTTCTGGTTCCTGAATAAATACATGAACATTCTCTCTTGGTTTCCCTGTAGCAAGAATACGCGGCCTCTTAGATTCATCGCCATCTGTTGTATCAGAGTTGGATTCCTTTTCTGCAATTTTAACATTAGATAAATCAAGTTTCTTCTCCTTTTCATCATCATTTGAATTGCTTGAACTTAATTCTTCTGCTTGTTTCTTCAGCTGTATTTCCATCTGTAATTTCTTCTGCTCTTCTTTAGTCTTCTTCTTGTTGCGGTGTTCGAGATGACGCTGAAGAGGTGAACGCCTTCCTCTGATCTTAAATATGCGAATACTTGTATCTGTATTTTCACTGCTGGAATCTTCTGTACTTTCTTCCTTCTCTTGTGGCTTTGGTTGCTCTTCGTGTTTCTCTTTAGCTTTCTGGAAGTTGCCATTCACAAGCTCAACCTTCAGCTTTTCCTCCTCTGAGTTTGAACTAATAATATCAACTAAATTAACATTCTCTAAATAGTCATTAGATTTTTCATCAGAAGAATCAGTATCTTCTTTATAACTGTTGCTTGATGTTGGACTATATGCTTCTTCTTTATCAGATGCGCTTGAATCAGATTGTTGTTTAGCTTCCTCTGATGTTGATTCTTGTGTTTTTTCAGAGCTCTTTTCTGAGTTTGAATGATCGGATTCTTCTTTCTTTTCCGAGCTTGATTGCTCTGGAACTTCTTCAATATCACGAGAATGATGCTCTTCTGGCAATTTATCTGACTTTGATTCATCCTTGGAAGATGTTGGATGAGTGTTGTTAACAAACTCCTCTTCTTCAGAATGGAATTCATTGATGTCCTTTTTATCTGCTTCAGGTTCTGCTGGTTGCTGAGGCTTGAATTTGAGCGGTGGAACTTCATCATCAGAGGATTTGTCTCTGGTGTTAGAATCTTCACCATCTTCATATGTAACTATGGCTGGTAGTGTTATCTTATCTGGATTCAGAAGTTGTTTGCGTTTCTTTCCAGAAAATCCAAACGCATCGATTTCTGCCTGATGTGGGCCCTCTGATGATTCTGATGAGCTACTGCTGCTTTCGCTCTTCTCAATGATTTCAACTCTCTTTCTTGGTACTGGTTTCTCGGTCTTTTCCTGTTGTTTCGGAGGAAGTGGAGATCCTTTTATATACTTGCTTCTATCACGTGGAGACTTCGGAGAGTCAACTGATTTAACTGGTGATGCAGACTTCTCCGGGCTGCTTGTTTCTGTGATTGTTGGTGGTGGCATCGGAATGCTGTTCTTCTTCTGTGGTCGAGTGCGTGTTGAAACAACAGGCTGGATCTCAATTTTCTTGACATATTCATCTTCGGAAGATTCAGAATCATCAGACGAACTTTCCTTCTTTGGAGTTGCAAAATTCTTATTTTCTTCCTCTGATGAAGATGAGGAAGCACTTGATCTATGAGCCTTCTTGAGTGAGTGTAGGCTGTCACTGGAGTGTTCAAGTGCATCTGATGCGCTCGATGCTTGCAAGAAATCTTTTATGTTATTTGGTATTTCATCTCCAGAATAAGTCAAAGTGTTTGTTGCAGATCTTTGAGGCATTGGTGATGGAATAAGTGCCTTGAGTGCAGCTGGAGTCTGTGAGAACGGGGTCTCTGGCTTAACTTCTTCTGCCTCGCTTTCTGATTTAGTCGTCTGAATTGTTGCAGGTTCGGAATAATCTTCCTCCTCTTCCTCTTCCTCGTATTCGCTGCTGTCTTCACTTTCACTACTACTGCTGCTATCTTTATCACATCTATTTTTATCAGAATCATCTTTGTCACCATCATCATCTTTTTCGCCATCATCGTGCTTCGCTTCATCCTTCTTTGATTCATTCTTTTGTGAATTATTTTTGGTGTTCTCATTCTGTGACTTTCCACTTCTTTCTGATGCGCCACGAGAAGATTTTCCATTTGAATCCTTTGGCAATGCATCAGACTCCTTTGAATTGATGGAATCAACATTCCATGAGGAGTCATGCTCATAGCCTTCACCTGTAGGATAATCATATCTATCATGCTCAGCCTTTGCAAGTTCAAGAAGTTCCTTAAGAGAAATTCGTTCTTCATTATGTGAACCACTGCGCTTTTCTTCTTTAACTTCCTCTAGAGCCTTTTCTACCTTTGGTGCTTTGGATGCACTCTTCGCTTGGCCTGCAGCTGGCTGCTTGGATGCGAAATTTTGAACATTTGATGGTTTGTTATCATTTGTCGATGTGGTTGTATCCAAATCAGAGCTTGAATCTTTCTTCTTTTTATTATCGCCTCGTGTCAACAAAATAACTCTCTTTCCATCTTCTGTAGATCTGTAACGTGTGATGAATCCTTTGTCGTATTTTTCGAGATAGTATTTGTCATCAACTTTGATGATATGTTGGCCAACAGGAAGAAGTGTTATCTCAGGAAAAACATCTTCACCCTTCTTTTCATAATCCTTTGGTAAGATTTTCTCCTCTGCAAACTCATCCTTCATTTGCGGCCTTATCGATCCATAGTTTTTGATAAATTCAGCATCATTTGGAATATCTAATGATCCTTCATATTTGTCAACAATAACTCCAAGCTTTCTGTGGACTGTCTTTGGCTGCGGTGGATCTGGCTGGAATCGCTTTTTGGCAACATATAGTGGCTTATATTTCTTGATATTCTTTGGTCTTTGATCTGACGATGTAAATTCTGTTTCATTTGAATAATACCCCTCTTCTTGATCAGAATCGCTATGATGACTACGGCGCTTCACTGTCTTATATTTGATGTGCTTTTTCTTTTTCTGAGTATTTGATTTCTCAGGGATGTTATCAATGTTGTCGTTGTCCTCTGAATCAGCATCTTGTTGATCAACAATGATATCCTCTTCTTCGCTATTGATAATTGCCTCATTTTGACGATTTTCTTCTTGCTCGTTCTGCTCAAGCATTTGAGACAATCTGCATAATTTATTCTTTTCCGCGATAGCATTAGAATTGCGTCTTTGATTCTGCTTCCTTTGCTCGAAATATTTTCCATTATTCAATTGCTTTTTGATTGCGCGTAGTTCTGGAGTGACTTTGATACCATCTTTGTATTTATACTTTTCTATAGTTTCTATTTGATTTGTGTTAACGTTTCTTCGTTGGGTAACAACTTTGATAAAACGAGGATCAATTGGATTGTGCTCATCATTAACATTTCCATCGCTGGTAAATTCAGATGCAAAATTGTAGATGGATCCATCATATAATTTATCATTCTTTCCTTGATTAATCAATTCGTTATATTTAGAAACTTCTGATTTTGCTTGTATATCTTTCTTGATTAATATATCTCCTTTTGAAGAGACATTCTTGATGGATTTATTCTCTTTTTCCGAGTTTTGATTTTGAAGACGATTTGGTTGGGCGTTCTTGTCATTTCTTTCATCACTTTTAGATTTTGGACTCTGTTTGGAGTTGTTTTTATTATTTTTTTGGTCATCACTATCGCTTGATGAATTTGATTTATTATTTGCCTTCTTAGAATTCGATTTCATTTTAGATTTAGAAGTAACATGGTCATTGGAAGTATTGTTTGATTGAATGTTAGTATTTTTATTGTCATCATTCTTCGAAACATCAACAACTGTCTCTGTGCCGTCTTTATGGATTATTTTCTTTACATTTTTGACTCTCTTTATGGAACTTGGGTGGTCTGCGGCCTTTTTAGATCCTGCAGCCGTCTTCATCCCAATGTTTATGGTAATAGTCCGAATTTTAAACGCGTCGGTTTTTTTTTTTTTTTTTTTTTGAATACATTGCCAAAATCCCAAGGTCCTTTAGGCATAAAAAGCAAAGGAAAAGGCTATGAAAGAAACAAACAAACAGTTTATGAAATTGAAATAAATTATACTAGCATATTATTAATAGATTTGAGGGCTAATGGATAAGTAACAACAAACAGAAGGAATATTCCTATGAATTCAACACAAAAGAAACCAAGGGAAACGTTTTTAGACCTTTGGCATTGATTTTTCCAAATAGACTCCTCTGTTCTATCGAAAAGGTGTGACCAATCTATATACTCTTGCCTCGTTTTGCCTTTATCAAGTCCGAGAGATTTAATTTTATCGCAATTATCTCCTCGTGTCCATGAAATCGTAATTGAGTGTGAAACAAGCATCGCTATGTATAGGAGCATAAAAATAAACATTGCAATTACCATGTAAAACTTCAATCTATAACATCTTAGAAATCCAATGATCAGTAACAAAATCAATAAAGAAACCCCGATAGCCATATTTGTCGTAACTAGTCTGTACAGCCTGATTGCAAGCTTGTTTTCTGACCAAGGCCAATCTCGACGTATATTTTCAAACCAGATGCATGCTTGAATCCAAAATCCGATGAAACCAATGAGGGTTATAATCCCAAAAGCTAGCGCTGTAAACATGTAAGCAATTCTCTCAGAATGTCCCTTCCCTCGAATCATTTTTTGCTAACTGAAGGTGTTTGAAATTAAAATCTGAGAATTTATTTTAGCAGATATAGATGTGACGACATTCCAATTTCACTTTTTCTAATATATGAATGATTGAATTCTGAGTTTTTATTGTTTTGACATGTAAAACTTTATAAGTCAATTTTGACCCTTTTTTACATTTAGGTGACCGTTTAAAAAAATTCTGGCCAGCTATGAAATCTCGTCGTCGTTGCCAATTAGAGCTTGCTCAACAGCAGGAAATGGCAAGGCTTAGTCAGAAGAAAGAGAACGCAAATGCATATCAGCAAAACATGTTTATGACGATTTCCCAGATAAAATTATCGGATAGCCAGTCATTTGATGATTACAGTTCACCAGGAGCACTAAGTGATTCACATGAGCGCTACGAAATTGAAATCAAAAATGAAGAAACTCCATCAACAAATCAAAATCTTTCTCCTTTAGAAGCCAAGCTAAAGACAGAAGAATACCTTAGTTCTCGCCTTAGACCAATTAAAAAACTCGACAAATCGAAACGAACATCATTTATTCGAAAAGCATCAAATTCTTCAAAAGAAAACCAGTCAGTTTCTGTCGGAAAGCAAGAAGACATTAAAATTAGGGCGTCCTTCAACAAAATCAAGCATGGACCAAGTGAATTAATTGATACTTGGTCCGATGTTTCACAAACAATGATTGGGTCATTAGTTTTCCAAAGGAGTGAGATCGAAGGATGGGGAGTTCGTTCTACAGCGTTCATTCCAAGGAATCAGATTGTTGCTGAATATATTGGCGAAATTATTCGTCCTATTGTTGCAGAGAAGCGTCAACTCTGCCATGAGAGAAATGGCAACTATGGAACATATGTCTTCAAACTTGATAATAACAATTATTTGGATGCTACAAATAAGGGTGGAATTGCTAGATTTATTAACCATAGCTGTGAGCCAAACTGTAGATCGGAGTTGGTTACGATGTCGAATGGAAGAAAGGCAATTGTTATTATCGCAGATCAAAATATTCCAGCAAACACTGAATTAACATATGATTATAAGCTTCCCTTTGAAGTTCCAGAAAAAGCAATTCCTTGTTTGTGCGGCTGCAAAAATTGCAGGCATTTCTTAAACTGGGGTGAAGGTTTATCGAAAGAAATCCTTCCACTGAAGAATATTCCAGAGAAAACATTATGTGTGCTCTTAGAAAATGATATTCTCCCAGCATCTATGTTCAAAACAGAAGCTGAGATTGCTAAATCTAACTCAAAATAAGCTTTGTATGTATAAATGTTCTATATATTAATGCAAAACAAATTATTTAT
This sequence comes from Trichomonas tenax, assembly GCA_023091735.1. Lineage (NCBI taxonomy): Eukaryota > Parabasalia > Trichomonadida > Trichomonadidae > Trichomonas > Trichomonas tenax. Next base: position 22,608 of record JALKBU010000278.1, read on the forward strand.
AAAGTTTATATATAATTAAACTTTCATCAGGTTGGATAAGAAAAAAGATGCTGGTTTCTTCATGGCCTCGTTCTTCTGGAGTAGCTGGAAGTATTTTATAAGCGCCTGGTTATTATTGAAATGGCGAGACATGCTTTGATGAGATGAAAGTGTCATAAAAATTAGAGCTGCTGGCTTTGTTAACTCGGAACTTGTTTTCAGGAAGTTTGCGAGGAAGTCAAGGAACAGTTTGTAGCTTGAAGAATAGCAGCGCATGTATCCAGTATGATGAGAACGCCTTTGAGTGTCTTAATATTCTTATCCTTAAATGGATTCTTTGCACAGTTAAAAAGAGCATCGAAAAATGAGAAGTCAGTGAAATGGCTGATGTAAAATTGATCAAGCTGAGAATGTCTCAATTCTGGGATATTATTAAGACACTTTAACATGCATATTGGGAACAAGCAACTGTGTAGAAGGAAATACCTCAAATCAGGATATGAAAATTCGTACAAGAATATCTTAAGTGTGTGAATGTTGGAATAAGTCATCCATCTTGTATGCTTTGCTGCAATTTCCGCACATTGTTGTGATTGCGAAACAAATTTATGCAAGATTTTGGCAAACTTTTCATGCGAGCATTTTGCACAAAGAGTCTTCAATAGCATTGTTGATTCTGGGAACTTGGAAGCTCTCAAAAGAAGAGAGCAAACTTCGTCAATGCATTCATCAGCTTTAAGCTTCGTAATGATGGCGTCAAATGGAACTGCGTCTTCAGGTTTCAGAATCAAAGTGAAAGCTTTAAAGGCTTTCCTGCTAGTAACAAGCATTTCAGAACGCGTATAAGCAGAGAATATATTGAGGATCAGCTCATGGCGAGGCTTATAGAATGCCTCGATTTGAATGAATCTAAAAACTATTTTCAGGTATAATGTGCCATGCTGACTATTAATATTAATATACTCTTTTGCATAATTTAGGAAGAAGTCAAGAACTGGATCTGGATTGTTGAATTTGCTATAATTATTGATGAATGTAGCAAAAAGATAAAGAGTTGGTTGTGGGATCGAACGTAAAAGTGTTCCTAAAGCACGGAACAAGAAGTTAGAAACTGAGTTAGGATCGACTCTGAAAATAGTGCCAATGAAAAAGAGCGCTGACTTCATTAAATCTGTGGGTGAAACAGGTATGATTGAGTAAAAGCTGTAGTTGTTGAATACTTTGACGAATTGAGGAGAGCGCTCAAGCATCTTTGTGAAGCCTGCAAGGATGAAAATAATGATGTCTTGATCATTGGATTCTGTTATAATCTTGGCTAACTCAATATAAACTGGTTCGAATTTGTTTGGAGAGATTGATTCGAAAATCTCAGTAACCGTAGTCTTGAACCATGGATCGCTAGGATTGGTGATAACTTCCCTGAGGCGAACATTAGATGAGATTGTAGGGATCTCAGAATTAATCTCTTCAAATCGATTCTCAATGTTCTCATTTGTATTGTGCTTCGATGCTTCGTGAGCAGTTAGAATCTTTTCTTCCTCGAAATGAATCTCATCCAGAGGAATTCCTAAAGCAAGCTTTATTTGATCTTTCTTTTGTGATTGCTTGACTTTATTCTCCATGTTTTATATCATCTGCATTTCGGCTCTAGTGACATTATAAACGATGCGGATCTTCGGATTCTTCTTTCTTGCTTCACTTTCAGTTTCGAGCATATCTGTGAATTTCTTGATAACAGCAGGATCTGTTCCCTCAAAGCAAACTTTTCCTTGTAAGAACATGTTGTAAATCTGTGAAGCTGATGGACGATCAGCCAGATTCTCTGCCCAACACATGTTAACGATGTCGATAAGACACTGTGCATTCTTGCGAGTAAATGCAGGTCTGTGACCTTCTTTTCTGTATTTAAAGATAACTGCTCTGTCCATTTTGGAGTATGGATACTTTTCAATCATATTGTAAAGAAGCATACCATATGAGAATGTGTCAACTTTGAAGTCGTACGAATTTGACTTGAGGATTTCCGGAGCTATATAAGCAGATGTTCCAACGCGATCAGACATGAATTTTGTTGTTTTGACTGTCTTTGCAATACCAAAATCGCAAAGTTTTGGTAAATAATGGCGATCGAGAAGGATATTTGCGGATTTGATATCTCTGTGGACAATTTTGATTGAATGAAAATGTCTTAAAGCGTGAATGATACCAATAGCCATCATTGTTAAGTGAGTACTAGAAAATACAGGAATTTTTGATGTGATCTCTTTGTGAAGATAAGTATTAAGAGAACTGTTTGGTATATATTCTGTAATAATGCAGTATGGCTTTTCAACGGTAAATCCAACGAATGGGAGAATAAATCTATTGTATGTTCTAGCCATTGTAACGATTTCACGCACGAAATTTATCAGGTTTAATTTATTTAATTTTATTTAAAATAGATTCCAAAAGCTCTAGAATAATTATACTTTTAATCATTTTATTAAATAGCACATATTTAATTTTGCACATATTCAACATGTTTTACTATATATGCATATGTAACTATTAAAGTGTATGACTTTGATCCCGAAGCATTTAGTTTCACATCAATGATCAATTCATTGATCAAGATTTTCTCTGATTTAAGCTATTTTCGTGATAGCAAATGCATGCCTAGAGACTAAGTTACTTATATTGAGTAGTGGAGGTGACTCACAGATTTGTAGAATGCGAATACAAGTGTTCGGCTTTCCTTGAATTCTGATCATATCTTTTCATGATTGACCAATCGACAAATTTAACTAAAAAGACAAATAATATCCTAGCCGGCAGTATGAAGTAATTGGGTCATTCGGTTGATTTTGAACAAGATTGCACTCAAAAAAGCGACCAAACATATGGAGAAAACCAAAATCGATTTTCGGGGATTTCAAAAGCTTTTAGAATACGAGCCTTCACCAGGTGCATCAACGGTAATTCAATTGAGGTTACAGGTTGATTCGAAAAGTAAGAAATTAACCTTATTAACACAATCGGGTGTAGGGACTCTAGGTACATGGATAAACCGAAATAAATGTCCTTTATCCGAAATTACTTTTGTCACAAAAATGGATAATGACCTCAAAAATCACCGTGTAAGGATTTTTATCTGAAGAAAAAACTGACGCTTTTAAATTTGGTGATTTAATATGTCACGTTTTCATAATGTTTCGTTTCTTTCAATCTTATCCAGAGTGGTCTGAGCTCGACGAAAACTTAGAGCAAATGATAGTACTTGCTACTAAATCCCTCAATCAATATGATATCGCGCACGACAAGAACTTATCAGACTTCATCAGCCGTCAGCCTGAAGAAGTCAAGAAAGTTTTGAACGAAATATCCGAAAAGTCGAAAGTCGAGAGGGAGGCAATTGATGTTTCTAATGTTGCTTTGACTAAGGCTAGACAGGAACTTCAAAAGTTGAAACCCTACCATGACAAATTCTCTGAGGAGCTTAAAAACGCCAATGTCATCTATGCTCAGGCCGCAAAGAGCGATAATGCACATAAGGTATTAGTTGACAAATTAGCCCAGATTCGCGCCAAATCTGGCGAAGATTCTCCAGAATATACTGCTACACAGGAGAAAGTATATCAGGCACTTAAACAGAAAGAAGCTGATGCCTTATCTAAGCAGCAGAAAGAAGAAGCAATGGTCTCGATCACTCAGAACTATAAGGAGCAGTACTTCAACTGCGTTCTCACGGCTATCCAGATTATCGCAGAAGCAAGAGAGGAGTCATACAAGCGAAGAATTGAAATTGGCGAACAAATCTTTAACTTAGCTAGCGATTTTGTTGAACCAGATGATCCAAGTATTGCTATCCTTGAAGAAGAGCTTAATAGACTTCAGAACTTGGCACTCGAATAAATATTTTTATTTTATCTTTTCTATAAATCCTTGTTGTTTTTGCTGATAACTTTGAATAAGGCTGTTTTCAATATGCCTTGAGGTCAGTTCAGAATCTCAAATTATAATAAAAGTGACAATTTCATACTCTAAAAATGACATTTCACGAGAAACGTGCAGTTATTTTCACCGAGTTACCGGCTGATTTCGATGTGCAAGGGTTCAGATATGAGCTGGAACAGTTTGGTGAAATTCAGCTGCTTGATTTACCAAAAGGAAAAGATGGAAAATGGGATAGAACATGTGTAGTATCATATTTATACGATACAGACAATGAAAAACTACTGTGTGTTGCTCCGAAGATAAAATATTGCGGAATTCATCTCAAAGCTAGATTTACATACCTCAATTCATAGAATTACTAAGATCATATCAATCCATTCATGGCACACATAGAGAATGTTCAATATTACTTATATTATTTTTGTTAAAATATATCGTGTTTAAAAGAATTTTTACTAAGATTGAACAATATTTTTTTATAATCATAGCTATCACTATGGAGTTCATAATCCAGATTAATATTTTCATAGTACATTAGAAAATTTTTTATCTTTTATATTCTTTCTCTTGAGTCTTGTTCAAATAACTAATATATTATTAACCCACATGCGGTCTTAATATGGATGAGTATTTTAAACAATCAAACAATTTTTACTAATTTATTTGGACTTATCTTGGAAGTCCATCAGATAATTCAGGAAACTACTCTGATCTTCAAAGATCTCTTGTTTCTTATTCTCATCGATCTTGCTACTGATTAAGTGTCTTCCTTTGTTCCAAGAGTTTGCTAATTCATTTGCTTCACGTTCGAAGGCCTCTTGTAAGCCACCCCATGAACCTCCCAAGTATCTGATATAGTTAGATGCAGAGAACTGCCTCATGGCAGCAATGGAATTCAAAACACCAAAAATCAAAGCAAGTCCAAGACCCTTCTGTGTAAATTTAACATATCCTCCATATTTTTCCTTTGCATTGACACCAATACCACAAATTTCTAATGTCATGGCATCAAAATATGCAAGTGAATCTGGCAAAACAATAAAGTCAGCAACATGAGGATATAAGTTGACAATCTCACCAAGCTTTGCCTCAACATCACCGCTGATAGTGTAAGCAAAAACGCCAGTGATAATTTTTCCACCAAGAGGATCTCTCACTATACTACCATCAATATTTTGAATTGTTTCATGAGCTGGCATAAGAGCTTTAACTGGACGAAGCTGGCTGAGAGCCTTTTTAAGGTTTTCAACTGTTAATGATGACTTCACTTCAACAACAGCCAAAACCGAATCTGCAAGGATTGGCGTGATAACAGACCATGAAGAATCAATAGTCAAAGCCGGAGACTCATCATTTGTGATGACAATATCAAGCTGTCCAGTTATATTATTTAATGAATCGAAAATTTCACCACCAGTTACACGAAAACCTGGAGGAATATGACTTTGCAAGAAAAGTTTGGTAAATGCTTCACGATTATGGCTGTCATTATTAGAAACAGTGAGTTCGTTAGATGATGCAGAAACCATGGATAGTAAAATATCAACTGTTGATTCGAAGTGCTTTTGTAAAGGAGGTTTCTTTGATGATTGGAATGTCTTATAAAGCCATTTGAATATAGCATTATCAACATCAGTAATATGTCGTGCGGAATTGATTAAATGATCTCTAGAGGAAGAATTTGTTTGAGAGTGCATGAATTGAGAATTAATGACAACGTTAGTATTATCAGCAAGACTAGACATTTGATTTTGGAGTTCATTTGTTTTGCCAACACAAATAACACTTCCTGGGGACATAGGACGAGCGATGTCATGTGGAACTTCGGGAACAATTGGCAATGTAACACTCTTCACATAGAAGTAAGAACGCGAGATAATTTTATTGGATAATAAGTGTTCAATATGCAATTCTTTGGGATTGTCTAAATCTGTGATTGTAATAATGTAAGAACTATCAAATGTGTTGACTAAGCCAGGCCATATAGAAACATCTTTTGGTGATGTTAATGAATCTTCAGTTAAAATGCAGAATTTATAATCTTCATAAACTTGTGGAATGGAAGAACCGTTTGTGTCAAATAGAATAATATCAGCCATCTGCTCAGCTGATATAAGTGCACGTTGAATATGAGTTGTAACTATGACTAATAATGCACCTGATTTTTGATATTGCAAAACTTGACTTTCGAGTTCTTTTGGAAGCAATCCATCTTCTACTTTGTCATCAGACTTAAATTCGTAATGAAAACCGGTTTGATTTGTAATATTTTCCTCACCTGGTTCAAAACGATACCTAGGTAAGATAACGACAACTTTTTGATCGCCTTTCTTGAATAAATCGCAAAAGTATTGACATATTTGAGTCTTACCGACACTCGGCGCTAAAGATGAAATACTGATCATAGGCTTGTGTGCTTCGAGCTTGATTTCGTCGGGGTCAACAAACTCAATAGCGCAGATGTTTGTTGAAAGTATGCGGTTGATAATTCCTTGAACACGATGCATTAAAATACCATTTGTATTGACAATGCATTTCTCAATTCTCTGTTCAATAATGATTTTCTCGAGGTCAGTCAATGGGTATATCGGAACAAAATTAGTATTGCGCATAACGAAATATTTTGCAGGAAGATCATCATTAAAGACGTAAACAATACCACATATATCTATATCTTGACGTTTAGAAAACACATGTGCATAAGAATAAAAGTTTGGAAAGTCACATCCAAGAATAAGCGTTTTTACCCTCGAAACTTCAATTTGCATTAATCTTGTGTCAAGCTTTTCTCTAAATATCTTTTTTGACATGTAATTTTTATCATGGAAAATTTTGTCAAGTAAAAATAAATTTGGTATGTAAATTCTAAAATTTTGTCATGTAAATTTCGAAATAACGAGAGAACAATAAATACGTTTGTTATGGCGGACGAGTTAGAATCGATGATTCAGAAGCGACAACTAATTTCCACCATGATGGGATGCGATTGCTTACAGAGTGTTCTGAATAAAATGTGCGATTTTCTTCAAAAACACGAAGATAAAATATATTCAATGGCAGATAAACTCGAGAAAAAACTTGAAATTGATGATTTTAACACGAAGGTCGATGAAATCAACCAAATCCAAGCAAAAACAAACGAAACAATCACCCAAAACAAAAATGAATTTAATGATTTTTCTGCCAAGGCGCAAAAATTAATAGAAGATCTCGCGGCAAAGGAGGATAAAGATCAGGTCGCCACACTGGATAAAATCGACGAGACGCACAAGGCACTTCAAGAACAAATTCAAGCTCAACATTTAATTTCTACGACAAGCATGACTAAACTCAACCAAAGTATTACAGAATTACGAACATTCCAGACACAAGTAAACAATGATGTACAAGAAATGAGAGAGATCTTAAAACAGACAGGAATTTCGACCCTAAATATTATGATGGAGCGATTGGATCAAAATGATGATAAATTCGAAGCTTTTAATACCACCATAGGCAATATTCAAGACAGAATTGAACAACTTGGGCAGGCAGTTGCTCACGATATGGACGAATTCAAACAAACAACTACACAAAATATCACACGTATTTCACGCCAACTTGACGATATTCAAACACAGTTCATGACAAACGATAAGTTAAATGCTCCAGTTTCCCTCGATGATGTTAATGAAGCAGATATTACTCCACTTATTCTTGCCGTTCATCGTGATACAAGGCGTTTGGATGGTGTCGATCAGCAAATATCATCAGTTAGACTTGAGTGTGAAAATATCTCATCTGCTATGGAAAATGCTCAAATTGCTTTGCAGAAATTCAATCACCAAATTTATGACTTCCAGTGCCAACTTGACGGTACTCGTAATGAGATATTATCAAGATTCCAACTTCTTGGGCCTTTCTTCAAGTGGCTAGGATCTAATGTTAGAGACTTATGGAGTTTCATACAACAAGTTGGTGCTTCAACATTCCATGTTGCATCCTCTTCTCTCAGAGCTCAAGATGATCTTTATAATCTTGTCAGTACAATCTCAACACGTCCACTTCCACCAATTCACTCACTTGACGAAATTATTATTGAATCATCCTCAACACAAGATCAACTGCACGAAAGAAGAATGAATGTCGACTTCGAGAAGCAATTTGGCGATGTTAAAGGAATATTCAACAAGAGATGGAAAACACCAATTTCTAAGGAAAAGCCAAATGAGATTCCAGATTTTAAGAAGACTTTGGAACCAAAGGCTCCATCAGCATTCGTCGAGAAATCAGGCGTCCTGAAACACAAAGGACCTATAACCGGTGTCAAAGAAGACCCAATGTTAATGATTACTCTCGAAGAAATTCGTGTTAAAATTAATAAGTTTGAGCAAAACATTCCCCAATTCACTGACGAAGTTCAAAACATTATCAAGAATATGTCAACCAAACTCGACACTAAGATGGCGATTGCTGACTCTGATAGATTATTTGAGACAATGCAACACACACTTTCGAAATTGCAGAATGATATGGACGCCGTAAAGCAGAAAGTCGTTGAAGTTCAATTAGCATCGCGGTACCAGGTTTCTGATGATCATGGAAGTCTGCAGGATCCATCTATTTCATCCAGACGCGGAGATATAAACTCTGCTTCATTATCCATTAGAGTTCCACACATGATGCGGCCTTCAACTGCACAATCAACTAAACCTAAATCAACACGGCGTGGACCTATTCCTATGTCATCCAACAAACTAGCATCAGATAATCTCGCAATCAATGCTGTTGGTTTCTAATTCTCAATGTTTATTTTAATTTGTTTTTTATGTGTTTATTAAATAATATACCTCTCTTATTCATTGCTTTGATTTTGTGGAGGTGATAACCACTTCATTACCACTAAGAAGTGAGTTCTGATGAAGTATTTGATATTGGAAATATTTTTCATGAACACTACTTGGAAATCAATAGATTATATCCTTTGGCAGATAGAAAATTTAAGTTGAGATCCAAACTTTATCTTTGAAGAGATAATATTGATGAAATGAAACAAAAAAGAAATTAATTAATTTGGAACGATAAAAAAAAAGAATGCTGCGTCAAAGGCATAATGCACTCATCCAGAGAATCATTAATTTGAACGAGCCAGTGCAGACATCGGGACAGAAGTCTGCACTGAAATGGAAAATTCTTATATACGATGAGCGTGGCCTTTGCATTCTCACAACATTGTTCAAACTCGCGAGTTTAATGGATTTGGGGGTTACATTTCACGGCCTTTTATCCAGTAAACGTGATCCGATTCCTGATGTCTCCGCTGTTTATTTTGTTGAGCCTACACCAGAGAATTGCGCAATTGTCGCACAAGACATTCAAAATAACCTTTACGAATCGATTTATGTTAACTACATTTCGAAAATAACAGAAGAAAATCTACGTAATTTCGCAGAACAAGTCGCTCAAAATTCGGATGGAAGATGTGTTCGCTCAATATTCGATCAATACGTCAATTTCTCATCTCCAGATCCAGGATTATTTACATTATTCGAAAAGCGATCATGCATGAAAGATATTTACTCATTTAAAGCGCAAGATACTGCTGAACAAGCCTTCAACGATATTGCATCAGGCCTTGTGTCTGTTTTCCTCACTGCCGGACAAATCCCACAAGTCCTCTATCAGACAGGAGACGCTAGTGCAAGTGATTTTGTTTTCCAACTTTTCAGCAAAGAAATCAAACCACTAGCCAACAATTTCGAGTTGTGGGACAGCAGAAAGAACAAATCTGCTAAAACACCTTTATTGATTTTATTAGATCGTACTGTTGATTTATGTTCAGGATTGCATCACTCAAGACTTTATCAGTCTTTAGCAAATGATATTTTCGGTATTGTTAAGAACAGTGTTAAAGTTGATAACGAAAGATTCGATTTAGATACTGATATCGATAAATTCTGGGCCGAAAATCGTCTTTCAAATACAGGTGATGTCATGGTTACAGTTTCCAAAGAAGTTAAAGAATTCGAAGCTAAATATAAAGCTATCGCGGATAATCTTAGTGAATCCATTGAAAAACTTCAAGAGTATCAACACAGAAGAGTTTCTCTTGCTGCTCATACAAAAATATGCCAAGCTCTTGCAGAGGTCGCAGAGAAAGACAAAATCATCGACATGTGCAATGTTGAGGAGTCAATCTTAATGCAGAAAGGTTTCAGAATGGAAGAAGTTGCTGAATTGTTGAGGTCGAGCGCCAAAATGGAAGACAAGAGGCGTTTGGCAACTATTGCTTATATGTATGGTGCTCAGCGCGAAGATTTGGAGCAAATTTGCGGACCAATGCCATACTTAGAGCAGCTCAAACAGTTTAGAGTAGCAAACTCATTAAACCAATCCCTTTTGGGAAAGATCATGAGCAAAGTTCCTGTAGGCGATCGCAGTAACGTTGAAGATAAAGTTCCTGTTGTTCAGAAGACTAACGACTTACTTACAGTTTCTACAGATGGATATGTATTGAAGAACCCAGTCACTGGAAAGGATGCAAAGAAGGTCCCTATTGGTGATGTCTATGTTTTCGTTGTTGGCCCAGGAAACTATGTTGAGTATGGAGGTTTGATGGCAATTGCTAAAGAGAGAGCCGGTGAAGACTTCGAAATTTCCTATGGATGCACTTGCATGCAACAGCCAAATGAATTTATGAATGAGCTCATTCAACTTTCCGAATAATAATGTATTTTTCTATTTATAAATAAAATTATTAATGAAATCAATACTACTGATTTTAGGAATCCAATGGTGATTGTTACATCTTAGAATATAAGTCGACTTAGTTTGAAATGCTTGAGAATTAAAAATAAGGTTAATAGTCACTTTTTAGATTCTTAAATGAGTAACAAACTCAGTGATTACGATAAATTATGGATTTCACGCATTCTTGTAGAACTGTTCAAGTGGCCGCTGACTCAACAATTCCGTCAGCCTGTTGATCCAGTGCGTGATGGCGTTGAAAACTACTTGGAAATTATTAAAAATCCGGTTGATTTGTCTACAATGAAAAAGAAACTTAATGATGGTGTTTATAAGACAGTACAGCAATTTTCAGATGACATTCACTTAATGTACCAAAACTCACTCCAATTCAATGGAAACGGATCAATGCTAACATACATAGCCGCGGATATCGAAAAATGGTATCAATCACGCTTAAAAGTTAAAGGCAATAATGCAGAAGAAGAATGGAAAAATAAACTCTTCGAAGTCATTGAAAAACTTAACGAGCATAGGAAATTCAATCCATCTGAAAGATTACCTCTATCAGCAGTTGCTGATAATTGATTGTTAAATAAATAATATTAGATTGTTATGAAATACCATTAATAAAATCTATTTGCTTCCACACCTGTCTTTAAAATCATGCTTACTTTCCTTAAAATGGATTCAAAAATTTGAAAACTATTTTTGAATTTCTTGCTGAAAAAATTGGAATTGTTTATTTTTAAACAAAAGCATTGATTTTAAGAAAAATTTTTAATAAGACGGGACTGATAATAGGTTTTATTATAGAATCATTGGTAACAATTGTTCTTTCATACACATTTTTTTTGAATTTTGATTAATATGAGATTGATAAATAAAGAAATAGATTAATAATTAAATAAAGAGTCTGCAAATAAATAATTTATTTAAGCCTCTTCAGATTCCTCTTCCTCCTCGAATGTATATTCATAATCATGTTCCGTCTGGTCTGCCTTTGCGCTCTGTTCAGCAGACTGCTCCTTTGACTTAGACTGTGAAACTGACTTCTCCTCAGCTTCAACTGGCTCTGGCTCGTGACGGGATTGGCCACTACGATGCTTCTTGCCCTTGATTGGACAGACCTCTTCAAGCTTCTCTTCGAGGTCGATAATTCTCTTCTCTGCTTCGGCGACTTCGCGTGGATCGACATCCATCTGGCAGTCTGGTCCCGCTTCGAAAATTTTGAATCTGTTGTCTGTCTTCCTGAGGAATTCATCAAGTCTAAGCTTGTCCTTAACAATCTTAGCAGCCATGAGTCCACGGGCATCGAGGAGCTCTTCCTGAACCTTGTTAAGGTGCTGCTCGATCTCGTCAAACTGTGTTCTATAGTCATCGATCTTCTCCTTTGTGCCTTGTGGGAGCGGTGGTAAAGCATTCATGCAGTTATCGAGCTTGTCCTTAGCTTCGGCAAGCATGTCGTTGAGAACATCCTTCTCATGATCAGCATCATCCTGGATCATGGCGAGTGCCTTCATCTTGCCCTCTTCAAGTGTTCTTGTGAGGTTGATCTGAGCTGTCCTGAGGAGTTCCTCGTTGGATGGTGCAGAGTGTGCACGCTTGACTGCCTGGACGAGAGCCTTCTGCTGCCACTCGAGGACGCTAAGCAAGTCATCAATTGTGTCTTGCTGCTCCTTGAGTGTTGAGCGAGCGCGATCAAGATCGTATTTACGCTTCTCGTTGATTTCGCTCTTGAGTGTGGATTTCTTGTCTTTGCTTGGGTTCATCTGACCGTACTCAACAGCTGTAGCTGAGTTGGCTGTACTTCTCCTGAATGATTCGCGAATAAGCTTGATGTTAGAGTTGGCATTCTTGCTGATTGAAGACATTGAAGCAGAAGCGAAGAAGTTGATGTTTTGCTCATGAATGTCTGGCTGGCAGAATATCTTGCTGTATTCAGCATCTGTGAGTGTGTCGAAGTCGATACGAAGGATGAGTGGGACAGCTTGAGCTGGGTTCTTGTCGAAGACCTTGAATGCGAATGGCTTGAGGTCCTTGGCGTCGAAACCGAGGGCTTCAGCAGCATCAATGCAGTGGTAGATGATGTACATTGGAAGCTCGAGCATACGGTCATCCTCAAGGCACTCAACAAGGATGTGGCCGACGGCTTCGATTTCATCAAGTGGATCGTTGTCATCGTCCTTATTCTGGACAGCATCGATGAGATCTGTAACAGCCTGAATTGGGTCAATTTCCTTTTCGTTTTCGATTGATTCGCGGGCCTTTTCGACAATCTTTGGTGCTTCCCACTCCTCAGCGAGATCGAGAACGCCCTGTCTGAGGTAAGGCTGGCAGGCATAGCCCAATCCCTGAGCAGCGGACATGAATGTAAGAAAGACGCGTGGATCGTACTTGAGATCTTCGATTACGAGTTTTTCTGGATTTTCTTTCCAAAGTGTTTTGAACTTGCCTGAGAATTTGGATACGACTGTTGGATCGACGTTTAATGTGATAGAGCCATACTGGACAACATATGGCTGCGGAGCGCTTGGGATTTCGCTCATTGAATTTCTGTTAACTTCGAATTGAATGAAAACGGCATTATCGGCCTTACATTCATATCGTCCTTCTATAACTTTACACGTCAGAAAATAACTACATGACATATTAGAATTTACATGTCAATTAAAATAATTTCTCTCGTGAGTAGAAAGTTATCTTCTAAGAGTTAAATCAAATGTGAAAAGGCTCGATTGCATGTTCAGCACCAAAGCGAGTTTATGTTCCAATAACTTTTGCATGAAAAACTCAATAATCTATAGATTTCAACTTCTAAATATCCAACTTTATTTGCTTCTCGAATACTCTTCGCCAAATGCAAAATATACAACATGTATAAGATGCCCTATAGATGTTGGCTCAAACTATTATATCATTTGTCAAAACCAACTTATTAGAGGATATTAAACTGTGCGATTCAATCCCACTGTCTATACACATGAGGTGGGTGTATTTATCAAGGAGAACATTATACATCTGCAACAAATTTCTTGATTAATTTTGCAATAACAAATATATTAGAGCCAAAACAGCTTAATAAGTGTGTGGTGTTCCCGTATGAATGGTTCGCGGTTTATCGATGATAAAAAAAGAATTGCTCAAAAAAATCAAAACCGTTTTTTTAAATTTTGAAACTGGGTGGAGAAGGGAATTCTTTGGGCTGGTGGCTCTCTCATTTTGAGAGCGCCAATGATGCAAATGATGGCCTTTCCCTACCAGATTTTCATAAAGTCAAGAAGATATGGAAAAAAGATTTTCCAATCTTCTGGTTCTTTACCATTTCAATAAAGGATCAGGAGGAACATTGGAAAACAGTATACGACATCACCTCGAAGCTTTATGCTCCGATCCTCATAGATTCTCCTTTAGTTGATTTTCAATCCTTCATCAATTCATTACATAATATATCTTCGATGTTATCGCCAAAAACTATTACTGATGCTGTTAAACTTATTCAAAAATTTGGCTCTTATCATCAAAATCCAGGATATTATTTGATAAATCAAGTTCCTTTTCTATTAAATAACTTAATATTATATTTGAAAACAGTGCAGAGCTTGATTGACACTAAAGATAAACTCTGGCTTAGTTTAGTTTCAAAAGCAAAATACGTTAATTCTTTTGCAAAGTTTTATTTAGGTCTTTTAACTCCTGTCACATGCAAACCAAATTCATTGTCTAAAGCGTGGCAACATCGCTTACTTTTATCGAACGTATTAAATTCCTTAATATTCGAGTCTGCTAAAACAAACTCGGATTCAATTTCATTAGCAACTTCTTATTGCGACAAACTTATTAAGATTATCACAACGGCTCCTCCTGAAATTGAAATGACTTTTGTTACAAACATTATTAATCTCTCACGCAAATTCGCTTATAAGACACCACGTGATGTTTACCAAAATCGATTTAACACATTATTATGCGCTATTGCAACCAAATCTGATTCAATTAGTTTTCCAATTATTATATCTTATCTCCAGAACTCAAAACCACGTGTAGTATCTGGCATCCGTATTTTGAAGTCACTTTTCACTTATAGAATTAGAACAGCAACAGATATTGAAAGAATAGCTGCAATGGCCGAATATACGGGGCCAATTCCAACATTGAAAACTCTAGCCAGAAAGGGCCTTGGGTCCAAATTATGGCATAGAACTTGTTTTTATTATATTAGAGAATTATTGATCAAATTTTCGAGTGATTCAGAAGTTATTGATTGGGGACAGACTTTTATTCGTAGATTATTCTTATTTGTAGCACTTGCAACAGCCAGAAACAAGTATCAGCACAAAAACTTAATGCTGTGTGAAAGCTTGTCAATTTTATCAAGCGTACATCTTATTTGGTGTCAGCAAACATGCCACATTGCGTCTTCATCGATTTATGCTACACATTCCGTCCCGTCTTATTTCACACAATTTTTTCCAATCTTAGCACAAGCAGATCCGACGCTAATGATAGACTTCACTAACTTCAACAGTAATCCTATTGTATTGAAAACGTTCCCTTTTGATAAGAAGGGTAATTTCGTTTTCATAATTCGTGGTCCTCCAGAGAAACTTACAACATCACCACGCTCAATTATGTCAAAGAAGATCACAAAGCCAGCAATCAAAAAGCAGAGCATTTCACCACATAACACTCGCTCAAAACTTCCATCACTTCGGACTGTTAAATCAAAAAAATAGTAAACGATCATTATTTTTATTTGTTTATTTTATTTTGGTTTCATTATACCTCACAGGGTAAGAATGCTATATATGTGGTAAAGTGAGGTCAACAATGGGAAAAGTGGCGGTTAGATATGGCCATATTTTTCGAGAAAACTTTTGGTTATGTCTTCTCCTCTTAAAGGTATTGTTACTGGCATCCTTTCAGGCGACTCACTCATCGTTCGTTTCGTAGACAATGTTCCAACTCAAGTTGTCTGTTTGGAGCATTTAATCGCCCCAAAATTCGGACGCTCCGATGGAACTTTCCCAGATGAATCACACGGTTACAATTCATGGGAATACCTTCGCGACCTATGCATTAATAAACGCATTTACGTATATCAAAATTTCACGACAAATCAAACCAGAATGCATCCAGCTTTCGGCCAGCTCCAAGTTACATACACAAGAGTACGCTTAGTCGACACCGATGAGGACGTCGGTGAGCTTGCATGCAAGAACGGCTGGGTTAAGCTTAGAGAAGTCAAGCAGAACAATCAGAGACACCATCAATATGTTGACCAACTTACAAAGGCTCAGGAAGAGGCTAAGGAGAAGAAGCTTGGTATCTGGGCTGATGGCGAAGGCTTCGTTCGTCATCTCCCAGTCAGAGTCAACGTTGATGAAATCCTTGCTCAGCGTGAGTTCGACTGTAACGTTGATGGCCTCAGAGCTGCAACAATTCTTTCAGTTTTCCTTCTTCCAAATCATCAGAACGTCTACATTAACCTCGCTGGCTGCAAAGTTTGCTACTTCCCAGAAAACGATCCAATCCGCGAGGAGATGAAGAAAGATTCAATCAACAAGTTCCTTAACCGCAAACTCCGCATCAGAATCACATCTTGCGTTGATCATAACACCCAAAATTCAAACGATATCCCAACATTCATTGGCTGCATCATCACACCAAAGATGGACCTTGCTGTTGCCAATACAATCGAGAGAGGCTTTGCTACATTCTACAAGAAGACAGCTGAGCAATGCCTTGATCCAAACCTCTACATCCACAAGCAGTTGATCGCTCAGAAGAACAGAGTTGGTTACTGGGAGAAGAACGAGCCACAGGTTCCACAGCAGCAGAATGGACCACAGAACTTCGCTGGTATCGTTACATCTATCCGCGGATCTTCTGGCCTCTCCATTTTAGTTGAAGGCCAGCGCAAGATCGTCTACTTCAACAACATTCACGTTCCACGCTTCTCAACAACAGTTGGCTGCGAATCCAACGGTTTCGAGGCTCGCGAATTCCTTCGTACAACATATCGTAAGAAGTTTGTTAACGTTGATCTCGAAGCACAGTTTGAAGACCGCCACTTCGGTACAATCTCAATGCGTGGTAAGTCCATCAATGAGCACCTCGTCGAGGTTGGCTTCGCCACTGTCGACAAGGAGCCAGTTTGCGGCGTTGCCTCCAACAAGCTTGAAGCTCTCCAGAAGGCTGAAGCCAAAGCTATCAGCAACAATGTTGGCATTCATGCTTTCGTCACACCAGAACCATACAAATTCATCGATCTTACATCTACAAAGAACCTCAACGAGAAGCTCAATGAGTTCAAGGGCCACAAGCTCACATGCATCATTGAACACATCCTCTCAACAACACGTTACACAGTTCTCCTTACTGAGTCCAAGCACCTCATCCGTGTTGCTCTTAACGGCCTTCTTCCAATTGCACCAAACGACAGCTTCGGCCACACAGCTAAGTCATACTGCCAAGATAATCTCCTCCAGATCGAGACAGAAATCGAAGTTGTTGCTGCTGATGAATTCACAGGTGCCTTCTACGTCAACATGTACATGAAGGATGCTAACAGATCTAACGTTGCTGTTAAGATCCTCGAAGAAGGTTTATCTGAAATCCATCCACGTGTTCTCAAGTCCAACGAGGTTTCTCAGGAACTCATCGATGCTCAGCAGGCTGCCAAGGCTTCTAACCGTGGTATCTGGCAGGATAAGACACGTCATATGTTCGATCTTGCTATGGGCCAGGTTTATCCAGTTAACATTGTTCTTGTTAACAGCCCAACATGCTTCATCGTTCAGCACAATGGAGAAGCCCTTAAGCGCATTGAAACAGAACTCCAGGCTATGAAGCTCGAGGAGAACAGGATCACAGATACTCCACTCAAGAACGAGTGCCTTGTTTACCATGTCAAGGATCGCTCATTCAGAGTCAGAGTTGAGTCTATTGATACAAACAAGAAGACAGCATCTGTCAGACTTATCGATTATAATCAGCAGACAGAGGCACAGTTCAGTCTTCTCTATAAGCTCCCATCAGTCCTCTTAAGCATTCCACCACAGGGCCGCCAAGTTGTCCTCGCCGGCCTTAAGGAGACAAACGATCCAAAGAGAGGATCCCAGGAGCAGAACAAGATCAACACAGAGAAGATTTGGGACTGCGTCAAGGATGCTTGCATCTACATGCACTTAGTTTCTGATAAAGAAAACGATCCGGCCGTCCTTCTTTTAGATCGTGATCCAATGCAGGGTGCTGGATGCCTTGGTACATTCCTCATCCAGAAGGGTATGGCCACATACAATCCAGTTCAGAACGCACCACCCCAGTTCAACGAATTCTTCGATATGTTTCAGAGAGTACAAGTTATTCAAGAGTAAAACTTGATAAAGCCGCTGTTCGGTATAATTTTATATAAACAAGATGATATTTCTGTATAATTATTTCACTGTTTTAAGCACTCTGATTGCCACAAATTTCAAACGAAAAATAAGGTTCATTCTTTTTGTTTGATTTTTCATTCCGCTCTATTCATCCATCAATTATCATACTGGATGATATACACCACTCTCACTTCCATGAATGCTGCAGTGGGAGTAAATGCGACTTTCGAATGGTGTATTAAAGAATTCAGATTCGAAAATGACGTCGCAGTATATGATAGGAAAAAAAACACATACCAAGGATATTTATTCATCGGAATGGTTGCATCTGATAATCTTGAAAGCACATATCTTCGAAAACATATTAATCAAACTTGGATTGATTCGATTTTGAAGTTAGGATATAACTACACGTATGCAGTAGATAAAAGCATCGAATTTAATCACGTTATTGTAAATGAGAATATAACAAAAGGCCATATCCTGATTTCAATCGCGCAGCAAAAAGATTATCACTCGCTGAATACTTTTTACATAATACCACGTACAAGTGGCAATGGATAATGACTGATGATATCGCTATCAATACCACAAGATTGGAAAAATACATAGATATAATTGATGTGATGTACGAAACTAATCGCGATGAAATATTGCTTGGGCACTGTGTAGGATATCTCGAACCCTTCCTTCAAGGAAGCATTGGGTCCATATTCTCACGTGCTGCAGCAAAGAGATTTGTAGAATTTGGGGATGTTTGGTTAGATCGGTTATTCTTTGGCGAGGATGATTTAGAATTCACTCGATTCATTCGCCACATTGGGAAAGAACTAGCTGAGTACGATTCTGGCAGAATGATCGGCCATATTATGGAATTAACGTCATTTATTAACGATATGCCATTTTGTAGCTAAATTACAGCAAATTGCAAATGCAGAAATCTATTTACTCCAATAGATGATGTTTTTGGAATACATAGCAGTTTGCCTCCTTATGGAACTGATGCGCTCGAACTTTTCGCTGAAAACGAAGGAAAAAATATAATGTTTTATAATGATGAATGCAAAGTCTTCTTTTGTAAGTTGAAATGATAAAATACATCTCAGGTGTTCCGTCTATGACAATAAATGTTGTTTCTATTTTGGTCATTGTCACTTTTTTATATTTAAAGAATGAATTATTTTAATTTATCAGCGCTATTAAGTCGTCCTCACATTGATGATCTCAGAGAATTGTTACGTGGAAACTGGACACTGTCTTATGTTCAATTAAATAGGAATGGTCTCCAAATAAATGATGACTTTGCTGTTAATATTACTATTATTAATGAGACAACAGACTTTCTTAGCACAAATTTTAATTACATAAACGAAATTCCAGTTACAACCAATTTAGATTTTGTAGATAACGAAACAATTGATGTTGAATTATTTAATTATGACAATAGCATACTTCAGCACACTTTCTCCATTATTAAACACGAAGAAAATGCACGCACAAGTTCCGGATTTATTCCTGAGCATTCAATTACATATTCACTGAATATATTAGGTGATACAGCAGCTGAACTCTCATTGTTCAATACAAAGACAAAGAGCGTTATATTGTTGCGCTTCAAAAAGCTCGTTCCAGGAAGAAGAAATCTTTTATGGTTGCTTCCTTCAGTAGTGGGTGTTATATTCCTTATTGGAAAGTTCACATACGATAAGATGCGTTCCCAAAACTAAACCTTTGGGTTATATAGAGTATAACTAAACATTTTATAATGAGAACTCTCAAAATTAACACATTATTTATGTAACGGAATACAATACACATTAAAATTTTAGCAAATAAAAAAAATTTTATTCCAATGAAATCAAAGGGGTTTCAACTCTCTATTTTGGCCCCTGGTCACTTTCAAGCTACCATACTTAGTGTGTAAGCTTGCAAAGGCACAACGATGCTTTCACTCCTTTTTCAATTCACAATTAGCCTTTTTAACAAAGATGCAAATCATATTCTTAGTGAAAGGTGCTTTTTAACACGAGAAGCATTGCGAATATAACACACAAGCTATTTTCATCAATATTATCATACTACAACCTTGATCAAAAGCCTTTATCGTTGATATCGAGTTTCAATTTCGTCAAGAATCCGAAATAAGACTGATAAAGCTTTCCAAATTTATACATGAGTAACACGTAGTTAGAATTTCATATACAATTATTCATTATTGTATAAATTTCAAAATGTCGATTTACAAGTTTGAAAGCATTTTATTTAATGAAATGCAATATATTGTCTTTGCAACTAATCCTGCATAAAATGAGCTTATGAATTTAATCAATAAATAAATAGCAAAAAATTTACTTTAAATAACAGGAAAATTATTCACGTAACACCTCATACATGTCATCTCTTACATCACAGTTTACTTCTTTAAAAAAAACAAACACAAAAGGACTTAGATCTTGTTCAGTAATATTGATACGAATCTTAACAGCACATTTTCTTCCTGTTGCATCTATAATGAGCCTGTCAGAAATACGTTTTTTGGAGTGATACGTTACATTGTTTTGTGCCAATTTGTTAGTTGAATATAGTATTGTCTAACAGTTTGATATTAGAAAAACTTGAAATTAATGCAGATTATCAATAAAAAATAATATTGAAATTTCAAAAAAGGTTTTTTGTTTGCATGAATACCAATAATATCATATTGCATTAATAATGAATGGCAGTATTACTTTAGAGACTTGCACTTCAATGTATATCATAGAAATGAAAGATCTCAGAATTATCATGCAATAATAGTATATTAGAATGTGCTATTCAGTCTATACTAGTGTGTCCTGATGTGGTCGCGATCCTTCACTTGAAAAGAACAATATTATCTGGATAAAATGAATCATTGATGATATTTCTAAAAACTAGATTGGCACATTAATGCTAAAGTATTAATGGTGTCTTTTTGTCGATTTATTTTTTGGAAAAATCTGTCCATATTGCATAAAAATAAAAACTCATTTTTTTAAAAAAAAATTCGAATTGTAGCTCAAGTGTCATAAATAACCAAAAGTTCGGAAATAAAAACGCCTAATTTTTGGTATATGAATTAGCAATCATATGCATAGCATTTTTGTTTACCTACAACATCTCACTTTTGTAACCAAAGGGTACTTTTAGTTGTTTATTCGAATAACAGTATCATATGTAGATTCTAAATATATAATTATTTTTGAAAAGGACCAAAAATTGAGAGTTGAAACACCTTTAAAGCCTTGAATTTTTTTTCTCGTTTACTCTTTTGAGTTTTGCGATTTTTAACGAGTGACCTCCCTATATATCTGATCTGATAAAACATTTACGTGCCTTTCTGGGGTTCTGTTTACAGTGGTATCAATAATATCTCTGCAAACAAAGACCAAGCCGCTCATCCAATATGATTTTGCTTAAATAAACACTATCTTGTATTGGAAGATGATGGAAGCTCTTCTCTTATCTATTGTAGGTATAAATGCATGTTAATAATATAGATGTAGCCTATATTAAATCTCAGAATTTATAAATATATTAACAAAATCAATTATAATTCATACATTCATAAACAGTGTGATTATAGATTATTATTTTAAGAATATGAGACTATGTTTTTGTATTTTTAAAAAAGCAATAATTTAACTTATTTAGTATTTCCATTTATTTTAATAAGAAATTGGTGCTTTTCAGGGGTGCTGAGTATGTTTATAGCATTTGTTTGTCTATTTAACTTGAGGATCTCAATGCCTCAATGAGATTTCAGCGAATTTTGACATGTAAAATAACGAAATTCACTATTTTCGACACTTATTATCTGATATTTGTCATGTAAAGTCGAAAATTTGATATGTAATGTTACCAATGTGCAAATTTGTGCGAACTTGGGATAGCATAACTTTATGTATGCTCGATGCATGAGCAAAGAAATGCCGTTTGATTCGCGCGCGTAGCATATTTTTTCTTTTTTGATTTTTCTAGGGGAACTCTAGCAAAAATAAGCGAGCGAACGCTATACCTTGCTAAGATCATGAAACAGATTGCACCACTAGAATCAGCACCACAAAAAGCAGATCATAAAGGGGCTCATTTGTAACATTATATATCAAATTTTCGACTTTACATGACAAATATCAGATAATAGGTGTCGAAAATAGTGAATTTCGTTATTTTACATGTCAAAATTCGCTGAAATCTCATGGAGGCATGGAGATCCTCAAGTTAAATAAACAACCAAATGCTATTCACATACTCAGCACCCCTGAAAAGCACGTAAATGTCTTCTCAGTTTGGCTTGATAGGGGGTTTACTCGTTAAAAATCGCAAAACTCAAAAAAGTCAACAGGAAAAAAAATTCAACACCTTTATGAAATCCATCCTAAAATACGGAACAGCTCCTGGAAAAAACGTTTTAGAATTTCCTCGAACTTTCTTCTTTTTCTCGTATCTTATAAAGAAGAGTCCCTCCATTGAACCTCTTCGTGAAATTAGATGGATTTTATATCACATTCAGGTAATTTGCTTACCCTTGATGCCTTTCTTTACGCGAATCATCTTTTTTCAAGAAGGTGAAGGTATATTTGCAAGAATTTACTCAATAGCGATGACATATAATTCTTATGATTCGATTGATCAAAGACATTTCATCAGCGTTCTACCTATCATTGTCTTTTCAATGATATTATTCGTTTTTATGATTTTAATGTTCCAGTTTTTCAAGAATAAAGGGAGTTTACCATTATGGGTTTCAGTAATCCAAGAAATCCTTTTTGATATACATCCATTCAACATTATGTTTCCAATAATACATTCAATTGGTTTTGACGCGTATATTATACTTAGTGATCGATCAATTCAATCCATTGCTTATTCCAGCTTAATTATTTGCGTTGTATTCCTTATAGCACTGATACTTTTCTATTATTGGTGCTTCCCTCTAATTTTTGCGCCACAATTCCAATTTAAACAAAATATTACAACAACAATAATTGATGGAGTGAATATATTTTGGACAACATTGCTTTTCTTCTTAATTATTGTAATAACGATTTCATCAAAGAGTCAAGCCGCTATTATTGAAACTCAAGTTATTATTTTTGTGTTTTCTGTTTATCAATTAATACAAATATGGGTTAAACCATCAAATAATGTTATAAGGTTCTGGGCTCTAATGTGTGCATACTTAGTTTCATCCATTTCTTGCATAATTATTTCGGTCCATATGTATGTGAACTTTATTCGTGAATATTACCTTTTACTTATTCTAATAGGTATATGGGTTATCTGTGCGTTTCTTTCAGCATTTTTAATTCATTGCAAGCACAAGGAATTTGATTTTATGATCGAAACATCCAACTTTTCTAGCTCACATCATAGAGATGTACTATATATCTGCCAGCGCGCTCTGCACACATCGAAAGTATCACAAAACATTGTCAATTTGATTAATGATTACTACATTAACGATTCAAACATCGACAATTTAATCACTCTAATTGCGACAACTCTTGCCTATGATGTTCACAAACAGGATCTCGATATAATGATAACACTGTTAGCCAACATGCCAAACCTTCCTAGAATGAAGCTTTATCTTGTTTATGAACTATATAAGAAATACACAAACTCTACGAAGTTTGTTTGCTTGCTTTCTGGTGTTGAAAAGATAGATCAAAAAGTTCAAGAATTCAAGAATCTTTCAGATAAATTCTGGAAGTCAACAATGCTCGGCCAAACAGCTATTTCTATCAGACATGTAGGTTTTCTCAAAGTTCTTCAAGACGATTTGAGCTATGATTACCGCATTTATGAATCATTCTTCCCTTCACACTCTAAAATCCACACACTATATAATGAGTTCTTCAAGAAATTCATCATGAAACCAGACACTCGAATTTCAGACATATCACGATATTCAATTTCAGATGACTTACTTGTTTCTGATATGACAGATGGCTCTTCTTCTGTGCACAGTTCTTCCGATAGCAGCAGCGACGAGGAACTTCGTAATAGTCAACAGCAATGGATCAATGAAAATATTAAAAAATTGATCCAAAAATCACTGAACATTCCTCTTACAATCCTTTCAATTATCATTTGGTTTACTACAGTTGGTATCTATTACTATCTCACTATGCAGCCAGATAATAACAAAAAACTAACTACAACATACCAATATATTCCAGAAACGCTATATCATATTCAAAAAATAACAATCAACTGGCTGAAAATTACATACCTCCTTGATTCTCTGAAATTTAATGTTGCACCATTTAACTATTCATATCAAACTATTAAAGACATATTGTTCCTGTCCAACTCTACGTTTTGTTCCACTACATTAACAATATACAATAACCTTATGAAGATAGTACAAGAAATGCAAAAAGATTTAGGTACTGCAGAGCTCAAAATTATTTCACTCGATAATGAAGAAAAGGGATTTGTTGATCTCAAAGATAATTGGTTTGGTCCAAAGGTTGATTTAATTAACTTCACACTTTCACTTGATGAGTTATTGTCTGCAACATCTACTCAGATTTCCTCTCTTCGCGAAAAGAGCCCTGATCAACCAAAAGAAGATTTTATCAGCTACATATCAGAAAATTGGGAATATTTGTTTGAAATCAATGCAAAAACAGAGGCTAGTATGTGCGAAACATTGACGAATCTTTCAACATTTATCCAAGCTAAAGGGTCCCATTCATCAATGATTAACAGACAAAAGATCATCATTTCAGTTGCAATTATTTTATTCTGTGCATTTTTGACTATTATTCTTGCTTGGGCAATTGTTAAAAACTTTGGCCGCATTATTATGAATCACTTTAGGCCAACTAATCATCCAAACTCTTCAATAGAAGTTCAATTCTCAGATACGATTGATACAAATGTTTGCTCTCGTATGTTCATCGGCATTATAATGACATACATTATAGTTATGGGTGTGTTTATTGGGATTTACTTTATTTTATCAAAAGAAGTTGATGACTTTTCTCAAGAAATATATAAGTATTCTGAGTGTATTATAGCAGTACAAAATATTACGCAAAAGCTTGGATTGTTGCAATCTGATTTTATCAACGATATACATTTGAATAGCTATAACTTAACCAAGTTCCAAAACTACATCTACAAGTCGGCCGCAATTTTGTTACAGTCTCTTCAATCCAGATATTTCTCGACCTATAGAAGTGAATTATTGTATGACTTCCTGAATAATTATAAATGCAATCTCACATCAGATTCAACAATATCGAATCTATTTAGATGCTGGTCTTCCACAATAACTTATAACTTTTATGTCTATTACTCAAACCGTATCAACACCGAACAGTACATTGATGATAGAGATTTCGCTCATATGCAGTTCTTGTATTTGGATGTTCTTCTTAATGACTTATTAGCATTAAGCACCAAGTTGCTTCAACTATCACATAGTACAACATTAGAATATGCTTTTGTTGAGCATGTGAGCTTCGGAATTTTGTGCTTCTTTACAATATTTATTTTCTTTGTATTTTACCAGATCCTATTTTCTAATTATGTCATCGAAACACAGCTTGGAAGGCAGATTGCAGCTCTTAGCCCCATGTTCATCGTGCAGCATCAATGCCTTGTTTCATATGTCGCCGAGCTATCTGAAGAAGACAAAACAGAGAAAAAAATTCTTCCATTCTTTGAAATTTATGATTCTAGTGGCGTTGCAGTAGTTGCTCTTAACGAGAAGCTATCTATTATTGCTTTCACCAAAGAGGTTCTTAAGATCTTCGGCTACAAACCACAACAGCTATATGGTCAGAATATTGAAACATTAGTACCTCTAAATGACAAAGTATGGAAGAATAACGATAAGAAGTTCTATAGACAGATTGAGTTAGCACAAAATCACGAAGCTGCTGCAAGATTCTCACGTACTGTAACTGGATGCTGTAGCGATAGAACTCCTGTTGATCTGAAGACTTCTGTTTCATATGTTGAAACATCAAGTGGAAAGTTCTTTGTAATCGAGTTTAGAAGTATTGCCAGAGAAACATTTTATGAAGAACAGTATATTAACTCTTCGAAGTTGATTAATCAATATAGATCTTCGGCAATGCCTATCATGCTGTTCACAGATGACCCAGCACTGAATCGCAGGATGACTATCAAGGAAACTTTGAAAGTCAGATATCGCCACTATGCAGCTGTTTATGTCGGTCTTATAATTGACGAAAACTTTGAAATGCCAGACTTAAATGAATCATCCTTCAGTCCAATGAAGGATATTCTTTCTCTATCTACTCCACTATACTCTGGTGTGTCTGGAGCCTTGGTTATCGATGCTACATGTGAAACTGCTCTTATCATATTTGTTAATGATGAAGATAGTGATGCACATCTTCACAATGCAATCGGATTTTCTCTTGATTTCTCTCAAAAGAATATATATCCAACCCATGGAGTGATTATTGAAGGAGAGGACTTAGATGTTTCACTACATCCTCTTCCTGATATCCCAGATAATGATAGTATCAGTAGCAAGCAGATTAGACCCCAGATGTCTATTGAACCTTCAAGCGATGTAATGCAGAAATTGTCGCAGGTAATTCAGCTTGCAATTGAGAATTGTCTCATTTTGCCTACTTCAGCAGCTGAACTTATTGCTGATGTTCCATCTCTTCCATTCTCCAATGATTTGGGCTTAGATCTTTCATTCATTGAGATCAAGATTAGCTCATTTGTCACTTAATTATTATTAATTGATATTTTTATATTTATTTTAATTGTTGTTTATAAATATTTGATCATTTATTCGTATTAGATATTAATTTCAAATTTTGAATTTGAAAAAAGTTTCCAAAAGTCTTTCGAAAATGTTGCTAAGGGGATATTATGTTATGCTATCAATGTTAGTGCTTAACAATCATATTTTGCATTGTAAAATCGTATCTTTGACATGTAAAGTGTCAGATACTGCCTTGTAAAGACAGAAATCTATCGTCAGGGGCGGTTGTGGTCAAGCCTTTCGAATGGTTGATCCCGCCCCACACAAGCTTATTGTTCACAAGAAGACAACAAGATTCCACCGCCCACAGTCTGACCTTTGGAAGCGCGTCCCAGCTGCTTGGCGTCGTCCACGTGGCCTCGACTCCCGCTTCCGCAGGAAGTATCGTGGTGCTCCAATCCACCCAAGCATTGGTTTTGGATCTGATAAGGAAACAAGATACATGCTTCCATCTGGTTTCATTCCAGTCATCGTTCGTTCCATCAAAGATCTCGATATGCTCATCACAAAGAATACAACACACGGCGCTATGATCTCTCATCAGGTCGGCCTCAAGCTTCAGCAGGAAATCATCAAGAAGGCTGAGGAGCTCAAGATCCAGATCCTCAACCCAGCTCGCAAGGTTGTTCAGCAGCAGAACCAGTAAAATAGAATGCATATGTGTACATTCATATTCTAATAAAGCTCTTTTTAAAAAACTTCAGTTATTTTTTTTAAGTACAGTTTATTGCATGAACAGAGAAATAGCTATACCAAAAGCTTGGCATAATGACAGAGGGCCTTTGGCGTTGACAACTACAGACTTATCAACCTGCTTTGCAGCGATAAAACATGGCTCTTCAGCGCCTTCGACTTTGAATGCGGCATTCTTCACTGACTGAACGTCGTACGTATGGTCTACAGGACTAAGATTCTGCGTATTTTTATCATGGAGAGTGAAATTAAAAACGTCTTCATTGTCAGGTGTTATCCATAAATCTTTGCCTAAAACAACGCGCCTTGTATCACCAATATCTATGCCAGCGAGTACTGGGCGACAATGATCTTCCTGTCTCTCGTTTGGTCCGAATAAGCTAAATGAAGATTTTGTTCTTTGTTTGATAAGAATTCCGACTAAGTCTGGTGTGTCCAGCGAATAATTAAGTGCTCTCGATATATACCATGTTGGTTTTAAGAATTTCATCTTGCGTTTGGCGACAAGAACAGTAAAACCTGATATTGAGAGGATAAACTTTACACCTTTCAGTCCGCGAACCCAAATACGATGCCTCTTAACAGCAAACTGAACAGATGTAATTGGTGATAAAAATGGATCTGAATTAAAAGTAAGAGGGGGTAAACCGAGTGATTCTAGATTGAGTTTTGCCGGAGACGGTGTTTCATACTCCTCTCCGACCTCGAAAGGATTATCTTCATCATCTTTTTGCTCAACTTCAGTCTTCAGTGGCAGTTTTTGCTTCTCCTGCTTCGGCGGCGGTTCTATATCACTTGAGGAGTCATAGTCTGACGAGTTTTTATTCGGAAGACGAACTGCCCCAATCGACATTTTTATTTTAAAAAAATAAACAGATACTGAATGATCCATCACCAAACCAAAGCTTAAAATCCATCATTTTTATGTTTTATGAAAAGATCTCGATTCGAATAATTGTATAAATATCAGGTAGTATACATATAGCATGAATCTTAGGTCAGGATGTCGTTTTGGAAGAACCTCAGGAAAATACAAAAACGCCTAAAAGTTCATCTTCGAAGCGACAATTATTTTTTGTATTTCTTTGTAAATTGCTAAAAATCTCATTATTTTACCCATTAAAAACATATGTTTAATTAATCCATTACCACCTAATAATGCCTGTAATGCTATATACAATGTTTGGATGGTAGGCTATATTTTCGAACAGAGCTACTTTTTCCCTGTTCAATTTTTGGAAGATTTTTGAGACCTTGGAAGATTTCCTGCTCCCAAAACATCACTTTTCATTCAATTTTGCTCACTTTTCTGGAAGTTCTTGGCTGGAAATTTCCAGAGAAAATGTGACAATCATAATGAAGATGGTGAAATTGCACGAAAACATAGTGCTCCTAAATCTATAACTAGCTGCTGATTTAAAAACATGAAAACTCATGAATTTTTGTCCAGTAAATAATTTATTTGACAAAAAAACGATAAAAAAGAAGGTTATTTTGTCTGGACGATTGCAAAAATGCAAATGAGGAAAATTCCAAAATATCTTCCAGATTTGTATTTCTAGGAATGAAGATCCGAGAAACTTCATGAAATTTAGTGAATATCGAGAGGGAAAGATTTAGGATGGAATGAAGATTTTTTGAATGATTTTTTCGTATTGGTCTTAAAATAGCCTCATGGTTCCAATTACATCAATTTGGAATTGAATGGCGACGATATTACAAAAGCATTTTTGCGTAATATTACCGCTGATATAATTTGTAATCAAATCGGAAAAGCCATTGAACGATAGGATTTTTTTCCTTACAATAATTTTGAGTCTAGGACAAAAGTGAACGTCAAAAAGTGACATGTGAACCTTAAAGTCACTTTTCGTGAATAAACTATCACTTTTTTGCGCGGGCAAATTGTCACCTTTATAAAAAGTGTTATAAATATCTTTGTAGTCTAAACAATACTGACATTTATAGATTGAAACTCCACGCTGAGTATGAAGACCATAAACGTAGTTCA